>JAODLI010073909.1:0-13782 GCA_027575585.1 Percopsis omiscomaycus
GTTCTTTGCCGGGAGGTAGAGTAGCTCTGTCTTTTCAAGGTTGAGCTTGAGGTGATGCAAAGACATCCAAGCACTGATGTCATCGAGACAATTAGAGATTCTGGTTGAGATCTGTGTGTCGGTGGGGGGGGGGGGGGGGAATGATGTTGTGGACAGAATGTTTGTTTGATCTATTACTTTGTGTGTCCAGAACTTCACCATATCTCAAATGAAAGCAGAATGCCCTGATGCGCAGTGCCTGTTTGCCTTCTACGGCGGGGAGTCCGTCTACCACAAATACCTGATTGGCCTTCAGTTCTACAATGTCTTCCTCTTCTTCTGGTGTGCCAACTTTGTGACGGCCCTGGGGCAGATGACCCTAGCCGGGGCCTTCGCCTCGTACTACTGGGCCTTCGTCAAGCCAGACGACATGCCTGCCTTCCCGGTCTTCTCTTCCCTGGGCAGATCTCTCAGGTGTGTGTGTGTGTGTGTGTGTGTGTGTGTGTGTGTGTGTGTGTGTGTGTGTGTGTGAGGGATTAAATGCCTATTGTATACTGTACTAAAACACTTGGTGCTTCCTATTCTGTCGTCTTTGTCTCAGGTACCACACAGGTTCTCTGGCATTTGGCTCCCTCATTCTAGCCATTGTTCAGATCATCAGAGTTCTTCTGGAGTACCTCGACCACAAGCTCAACGGTCTGTCATCTCTCTTTCTCCTAACAACACAGTTGCGAGATTTGTGTCTGGGATCACATCCCAGAATTCACAAATTCACATTTTGGATTATTATACCCTCAAATAAATTCTACAACTACAAACTGGAGTACCTTTTTAGAATACATACTACCATAAGATACACTGATCAACTTTGTAGACACATTAGGATGTTTTTGAAAGTCAATTGCAGATGAAAATATCGTTCTGCACTTTTATTAATATATTAAGGAAGGAAGCTAGTTTCGAGGGTTTAACAATTTAAATGCAGGTTTAACCCACAGAAAGACATACATTTACAGCATTTAGCAGACGCTTTTATCCAAAGCAACTTACAATTAATTTGCTGAATAGGTCATACACCAGTTGTCGTAAGCAAACAACATTCTTAGTTGTACATTTCACAACATACATTTACTATTAACATATCATCATAACATTAACTAACATATTCAATCATTAAAATTGCAAACAGCCTAAAATACTAGCAAAGTGATACATTTTCTAAGAGCTGATTCTAGCAGAAGAGGAAAAGGAAGGATTTTTTTATTTTTATAAAAGGGATGGATAAAGAATCGTAAGTGCCATGTGTGGCATTTAAAAAAAAAATTCTGAAAGACATACAGTATGTGACATCTTTGTAAATATTTGACTGTTAGTGTAGTGTAAATAAGTTATTTATTGTGTGTTTATTTGCCTTCTTTTAATTTGTGTGAAAACAGGAGCACAGAATAAGTTTGCCAAGTTCCTTCTCTGCTGTCTTAAGTGCTGCTTCTGGTGCCTGGAGAAATTTATCAAGTTTATCAACAGAAATGCCTACATTATGGTGCGTGACTTTCTTGTTTCTATTAAATTAGAATTGATATACATGATCTTTTTTGATGTCATGATGCCTGTTTGTCACTAGGTGGCATCCATTGGTACAATCTTTGCACTTATGCAAGAGATGTGACAAAAATGTATGTAATAATGTCTGTTTGACACTAGGTGGCAATCTATGGTAAAAACTTCTGCACTTCTGCCAGAGATGCCTTCTTCCTCCTCATGAGGAACATGATCAGGTGAGTAAAGATGGTGTTATGTTAGCAAGAATACAACTTACCGTATCTAATTTTTCATAGTGCATTTATTGGTTACTGACTTTGCCTGTTGGTTGATCTCAGAGTTGCTGTCCTGGACAAAGTAACAGATTTCTTGTTGTTCTTGGGCAAACTCCTCATTGTTGGTCTTGTGGGTAAGTAACGTCACTGGCTTTCCCATATATTTGAAACTAAATCTTGTTGTCGTTGGATATCATCTAAGATGGTTAATCCTACAGTAACGGTAAACGGTCTATTTTTGTCAATCTAGGAATCTTTGCATTTTTCTTCTTCTCTGGGAGAGTGAAGGCCTTTGAGAACACTGCACCCAACCTCCACTATTACTGGGTTCCCATCCTGGTATGTAATGTGGACTACATTACAGTCGGCAGCCTTCTCAGGCTGATTATTAAAATTTATCTAAAGGCTATCTAAAGGCTTTACGTGGCTTGCCTTAAATTGATGTCCATCAAGTTTGTTCACTCTGAATTATCTGGTAGTTGGTATCAGTAACTGTGCTGTTTTACATCTGTTCGGTGTCCACATTTTGACTCTCTGCTGATGCCCATCAGACCGTGGTGGTTGGCTCCTACCTCATCGCCCACGGTTTCTTCAGTGTGTACGCCATGTGTGTCGACACACTCTTCCTCTGTTTCTGTAAGTAGCACCAGTGCAGTCTACTTATCAGACTATTCATTATCCGTGTAGAAGTGACACACACACACATGCAGGTACCTTATTAGGGGACATTGCAGATATTAATAAAAAAGCCAAGTATGTCTAACCATTTTAATGATTGGATGCATGGTTTCAATTCGCTTCTTTAGCTCTTATTGCGTTTGGTGTTGGGCTAGTTCTGAAGTGCATGATAATGCTGGTGTTCCTTACCTCAACAACACATTTCAGACACAACAATCTGTCTTGCGGTGTTCTACCTTGCTAACTGCTGCAATTGGCTGTGGAATGCTTTGCTGCCAAAAGTCTAAAATTGCCTGTGGGTGCCTTTTTTGCCTGCTCTTGACTCTCTCTTTTTGTTTCCCTTCCATAAATTCACCACCCCAACCTCTTGCCCGACTGCCTTCTCTCACCCTCCTGACTCCAATAACACTTTCCTGCCACAACTCTTAACACACACTCGCACATACACACTGGGAATTAAGGCGAGGACCTGGAGCGCAACGACGGTTCAGCCGAGAAGCCCTATTACATGTCTTCTACGCTCTGCGAGATTCTATGGAAGAACAAGGCAGAAGATCCTTCTCCTGCTCGGCGTCAGGATGAAGACATCTAGCAGAGGGAGACTTGGTTAGGAGTGGCAGTGTGGGGACAAACGGTTGATACTGCTGGTGACATTGTGTAGATTCAGTGTTAATTTGACATTCAATTGATCCCCAATGATCTTTTCTTTTTCATTCTGCACCCTCTGCGTGGAGGTCGTAGTAGAATTGGTTGCAAAACTGCGTCCCTGCAGCTGGTAGGAATTGAATGCCTAGAAAAGGACAAGGACCTTTTAGCATTTAGCCTGAATGTTCACTAACACAGGGGGCCTGTGTGTGTGCAATTACAACAAATTAATTGATCATTAATTTACTTCTGCCTTTCGTTAACAAGAGAACACGAGAGAAAGATGGTAAGCATTTGATGGTTTGCTAGAAGGTCAAGCACGTTTCCAGGAAGTATATCGAAAAATGCAGATGATAATTTCTGTATTTGCCATAGTGGCATATACACAATGTGTGTAATGAGGTCCTATTTGGAAATGTTAGAGGATGTATTTGAGAGTTTTTGGCACCTATGTTTATCCTCACCAATTGCAACATTGGTAGCTAAGACTCCTGGACATTGTGTTTTCTGCTGGCTGTGGATAGTGGTTTTGAACATGATTGGGGGGGGGGACTGTTGAACTGTTATGTTAAAGTTATATTCTGAATTATGGCACAGGAATGAATAAGCTTACTTGGTCAGGCTTGCTTGTTGCCTTTTTTTAAATAGTATTTTTAAATTAGCATTTCAACCACTGCCTCTGGAAAAGGAACACGGAAACCAATTATGTGCCTATTTTACAGTGTTGGGTCAGTCTAATGTTTAACTTTTTATCATCGGGATAGTTTACAATTTTTGCACTCAAAACCAGGAGTTGAGCCACACTAATTTTAATATGCACTAATGTAAATGTATTGTTATTTTCACTTTAAATTTTCACTGAATTTTGTTTATTTTGTTTTTAATCACTGAATATTGGTTAGTGATTGTCTTGGTGTTCACTGATCCTATATGTGGGAATGTTCACTATTAAACTGCAATGTAATACCTCTTGCCATGACAGAATGAAGCTAAGGGGTTTCAACTGCCTTAAATGCTGCTCTGCTTATGTTGTGCACACTGGTAGTAAAAGCCTATTGATTAAGCCTATTGAGCCTATTGATTGTTGACAAATGTACTAATTGTAAGTCGCTTTGGATAAAAGTGTCTGCTAAATGCTGTAAAATGATTAAAGCTACCATTATTTCTGATGCATGCTTTTATCAACATTTTTTTTTTTTTTTGTGTGGATTGCAAAATGGCAGGTAATGTGAGTCCACATTGTTGTTTTTCTTCCAGTTTGCCAGAGAAGATAAATTATTAATCTGCGCTGTAAACCCCTTCTTTTTTTTTTTTTGTTGCTTTGCCCAATGTTAAGAAATGCATAGACTGTAAATGTGTCTGGAATTGCTTTTCTTCTAATGCAAGTTTCCTTTCCTCCCTCTTAAAGTGGAGGATCTTGAGAGGAACGACGGCAGTCCAGAAAGGCCCTACCTGATGCCAGAAAGCCTCCGTACGGTTCTGAATAAGAAGAACAAGACACAGGCCGCTCAGTGATGGCCACCGCCTCAACAGCGTCGACACACTGGTGACAGGCGAGGCTCCAAAGCTAGGCTGCATAGGAATGTGGAATATGCCTTTTTATAGAATCTCAATGTAAGGCCCTCAAACTGTCATTCACCAAGTGCCTATTTGACAGCAGTGTGACAACCGACATCCAACACGCTTGCCGTCCCCTCCTGTTGAAAAAGTTGGTCAAAATCCATTTTAAATTTTTGTAATGAAGTAAGTTTTTTTTTTTTTTTTTTTTTTTTTTCTTTTTTAAATATACAGTATATAATCTCAATCCAGGCCTGCTTTAAACAATGTTTTGACAAATATTATTGCCATTTTATATGTTAAATATTACAGGAACAAGTCGGGTTGCTTTTTTGTGTGTGTGTGTATATATTTGCTTTTACAACAGCAGCTGTATTTGAGTTTGTATTTTTTGGAGTGTATTAAATGTCAGTGGAGCGCAGAACTTCTATATTCAGTTGACTGTATAGATAAACTATAGCTTTTTTTTGTATTTATCTGTGCCTTGTTTACTTTAATCATGTAAACTTTATTATAGCTGTACGACATGAAAATAAATATTTAACGCCGTTACTGTTACCAAAGCTATAGCAAAGCCATAACATGAGTGGTCAGTTTTAGCAATCTGATGTTACAGTGGAACCTGTTTAGAAATGCTGTTGAGGTTAAAATTGAAGATGTCAAAATTTTTATAGGTAAACTCTTGGGGGTGTGGGCGGGTACACTTTGTGTGAGCTGTTTGTATCATACTGTAGAGTTAAATTAAGCATGTCTTCTTTTTTTTTTAATAAAAATTTTGTATAAATGATTTTGTGTCATATCGTGTACTTGTCTTGTTACGTTTGCTGTTCTATATTTGACCATGAGATGGAGTCCATGAACCAGCACGCGTTCCTTTCTTGTCAAAGTCACTTGTCACAGATAAGACGATCTTAGTTCTTTCTGAGGAAACAGATTGATCACCTGATTGGCTTTACATATCATATAAGTGTCATCTGACAGCTGAAGTCTCTCCATTCCTAGATAACATCAGTGTGTCAATTATAAACACCCCATTCCTTCTCTGTTAAGAACCACTCCTATCACGAGCAATACATCAGTAACACTTCTATGAGCTCCTATTTGTTTTTTTTTTTGTTGGTGTGGAAACCCTTGTGGCATCATGTTCAGTCTGTTGTGGAGCCATAACAGTAGCCTGTTGATAACCTTTTGGGTGGTGTTGAGTAGGCCTAATTCGATCCCTTATTTACAAAATGCTCTTCATTTACAGTGATGGCGTACTATCTCCTTCTTGTATTTCATTTTTTTGGGTGGTAGAAAAGCCTTTACACCTCACAATAGATTATAATTATATTTCATTATGGCACACCTGTGTATTCACTCTGGGCTTGACACCATTTTGGCACTGGCTTTATGCCAGTTTCTTGCCCTGACACATTAAACTTCTAATAAAAAGTCTGCACAGTGAGCACACACGCTTGTTAACCGAGTGTCATATGTTTGTTAAGGAACAGAGTGATAATTTGAGTTCTGGAAAACAGAGGCTGCTTGTTTGCTTAGTGGTGACTTTGCGTCATAGATCTCAAGTGTCTGAGGTTCACTGGCTAGTAAGTTAAAGGGATTCCTTTGGTTCTAGCCCTGTGATGAAGAGCTTGGTAGCCAGAGCGGTTGTGTCATTAGCAGGAGTGCTGTAGTAGTACAAGTGCATACCATAAACTGTATGGTATGCACTCTTGTGATGTGACTGTGTCCCTGCCATTTCATAGACATGTCATCTTCATACTAATTACAATTACAATGAGGTCATTTAGCAGACGCATTTATCCAAAGCAACTTACAATTACATGGTGCTATTACATGGAGCAGGTAGGGGTTAGGCATCTTGCTCAAGGATGCTTACAGGTAGGCCACCTCTGGGGGTTTGGGTGTCCAACACCTTGACCACTAGACTATCCCAACTATCATACCATGCAATTAGGTGATATAGTACGTATATGGGTCAGGAGATCTCTCCATTCACCCACTCCAGAACACTATCTTTGAGTGGGTGCATGGATATCTTATTACAGCCAACCCTTAAAAAGAGTCAGTTGTAATGAGATAATGCCAAAAGTATGAATGGAAAGTGAATCATTGGAGATAGATTGCATTGCCTTTAAAATAATGTGAGCTCATTTTGTAATTCAATGATCTGGTCATTTAGGGATAACCAAAAGCCATAATCGACTCTATATACTCTATAATGTTTTGCCTAGGTCTGAAGTCAATTCCAGCTTACTATTATTTGTATAGCTACCAGATACCCAGAGGCAGTCCCTGTTTGTGAAAGATCTACATGTACAGTAAGTCCTTCGTGTCCAGAGGGATAACATGGCACAGATCACTGTGGGTTGAAGTAACAGACAATGTCAAGTGAGTGGTCTTTTATAGTTACTTATGGATACGACTAAGTGTGTCTGCTAAATGGCTGAACTGTAATGTCTATTAGACTTTGCTATCCCAGCATATTATAACATTGAAATATACATATCTCTCTCACAGGCTTAGTGAACTGAGTTGCCACTGACTGTGGTCTACTCTATTACATCACTCTATTTCTGACTGAACTAAGAAATTAATGGGTGAATAAATGATTGAATTAATCAAGTAATTCATGTATGAGGACAAGTATTCTAGAGTTCTACTTTGATACATAAAAGCGTGGTCAAAGCCTTTGGTGTGTGTTCAGTACAAGTGGCTTGTGTGGGATTATAATTCAGATAAGATCTCAAGTGGCGATGTAACAAACACTGGTGTGTACTGTCCCAGTTTCATTCATCCAACATGTTCTTGGGCTTGTATAATATTGTTTATGACCTGCTTTATTAAAACCACATGTTGTTTTGTTGTTTGCTGCTTTCAGAAGGGACAGAGAGTTTATACTAGTGAAAACACATCTCCATAAACTGTTCACCCTGCTACCGTCTGGCAAGCAGTAGGCCTACAGGAGCTTGCGGAGCAGAACCAGCAGGAGAAAGTTTCTCATGAAGCCATCAGACTGCTAAACAGCTGACATTGCAGTCACATTTGATCACACGTCACTTTTTTCTCACCAGTCACCATATTCCTTCATTTATTTCACGTTTGTTGTATAATTATATTCTGTTGTATATAACTGGTAACACACACATGTATAATTTCTAACTATTTTCACTAAAACTGTTTTACCCCCGTGTTGATTGTCATTTCATTAGCCTACCTTTCATTGCTGCTAATAAACTTGGAAACTTGGATTCATAATGTCAACATTTCAAACTGGGAATGTGAACTGGACATATAATAATATTCTGCAACCCCGGCAAGTAAGGTCATGGGATTTGGAGATTATCTGGATTCTCGTCTGAAATATTAGACAATGGATGTATGCTACTCAGGTTACCTAACTGAATTATATCGTATTATAAACACGTATAGGCTAGCTGAATCGATCAGATGAATGGAATTTAGATCCCTAATATAAATAAAAGTCAGTGAAGTCAGTGAAGATGCTGTGCCAAATTTTGAATTTGGCCTGCTGCTGTGGATCTTACAGTAGCCTACCGTTTGTATAGCACATTTATCTACAGTGGCTAGGCACAGAAATTAACAAAGAAACAATTTTGGCGTGGGGGAACAATTTTGGCACAACAGCGGCGCGCCCCCTATTGGAAGACGCCCACCTATTTACGCGACTGCAGTTGGCCCGAAAGTATAAAGCGCTACAAGTTTCTGCTGAGACTGTCAAGTGCGCAACACGCTTGAAGTTTCCTAGCGAGTATCAGTTATTTATCTAACATAGACCTAAACGGTAAACTAAGGAAATTGTATTTGTTCCGGTCTAGTTGGTATTTAATCTTTCCTATAGCTAACTAATATTTTGCACAACGTTTCTAATTTTGTATACGAGTAAATGTAGTTCCAAACGCAACATTTCTAAATATACACTTTATTTAACAAGATGGAAGCGTAATCTACTTCTCTGTCGTGGAAGCGAAAGTTTATACTGAGTTTATTCGTGTTATTCCTGTTAAAATGGAAAGTATCTCTCCCTGAACGAGTCCGTCATCGAGCAGAGATGGGAAAATGGGAGTTAACAATGGTGAGTAAAATCCAAATTGAATTGAAATATTAATTTTGAATTGAAATGTGAAACGACACTGAGTATGTTATGATTTTTGGCTATATGAAGTGACATTCCCTGAGGTAAAGACATTTTTATGCGTAGGCAAACCTTCAGCTATAGATACAGTACCAGACCTACAGTAGCCATACACTCTAGGCATGCAATGAAATGAATCTTAAATGAATCTAGTATAAAGGTTCATAAGTGTCCCTTACGTGATTGTCCTTACATGCTAATTTGTTTTTACCTTTAATGTAAGATATTAGCCCTCTTAATGTTCACTTAGTCTACTCATAAAATAGTTAGCTATGATGCCCCCCCTCCCCACACACACACACACACACACACACACACACACACACACACACACACACACACACACACACACACCACGTCCTACAAAGATACAAAGATAACGTGACAGGCATGACCAAACATTTGTTTGTGCGTTTGGTTCATAGCATGCAACTGGTGAAACTTACAAAGTGCACAATTTGGCAATATGCAGTAGACAAATGTTTTGTTTTTTGGAGGACAATGTAGAGTCTGTGAAATTGGCAGGCAGCAGCATGGTAAACAACATATGTTATGTCTATAATTAAAGAGGTGAGGCATACTTGAGCTTGGAATACTGTGGACAAAGTGATTTAGAAAGATTAAAGAGCCAGAGAAATGTTAGGTAGGGGGCAGGATAATCTAATGGCCTGGGTGTTGGACTTCCAGGTAGGAAGGTTGTGTGTTCGAGCCCCGGAGTTGGCCTACCTGTAAGCGTTCTTGAGCAAAATGCCTTAACCTTAATCTGCTGCTTGCAATACTTGTAATATACCTGTAATAATTGTGCTCATTGTAAGTCGCTTTTGATAAAAGCGTCTGTTAAATGACCAATTTGTCTTCCCAAAATGCTAGTATCAACTGATGATAGTATCAGGCCCCCAAAAGGGTAGTACTGTTTCCTATTGCTCTTTAAAGTACAGTATATGCTGCTTTGAATTACTGAGCGGAGATATGTGGCCTATGATGTTAGGATATAAAGAGGTGTTTAGGTTGTTGGCATGGTGTGAAAGAGTCCATGCCAACTCATTATGCCAGATAACTCATTATGCTACAGTTCATTTTGCCACAGTTTCATTTTTCAACTAGCAAAGCCTTTTCATTTGCATTTAAATATTGCCGTCCCTTTGCATAATGAAGATACCGTTAAGCTCCCTGGAACAGCTGTTGTCAAAGCACACAAGGTCTGATTATGTTTCACTAGAATCAAAACAAAAACCCATCAGGGCATTTTGACAGATCATAGTTCTCAATCCTTATTAATCAAGAGGATGGGCGCCAGAGAACTCTTTGACATTTATATGTCTGTTTTATCCTAACATTTCACTTACTACACACAGTAACCTTTAATAATCCCTTATTTGCCCATAAACACCGATTTTAAGGGAAACCTTTCAAATACCTAAATTAACACAAAGATACTTGTTAGATAAAATATTAAAACGAAAATGAAATACTGGTAAACGTCATGTATGTGCGTTCACCAAATATCTGGGAATTACAGGCATTAAGATCTATGCCACTCAGACAGCTAAATGACATGCTAACCTACTGGTCTGTTTTTGGTTTGAAATAGGGTTTATGACTCTAAACTAAATACAACCTTAATGCTAAGAGTTGTGTAACTCATATGGCATCACCGAGAGGCTTAGTGGGGTGGTTTGTTGGTTGTTTGTGTGTCTGTTGGTTGGCCTGGCTGCTACAGAGGTTTGTAGCTATTTTTAACATCCTTATGGGCCAGCCTGTACCCCAGACCACAAGCATATCTAAATAATGGCTATTGTCATGGGGATACATTGTGTAACTAAGCTATACCTTCAGCCATTTATGTAGGACCTGTATTCCAGTGCACATGCTGCATTCATTTGTTGTCTTAAGTTAAATCTTCCCCTCAACTGAAAAGACTGGGCGAGGGAGACTGCACTCTTACTTCATGCATCTTTAACCTCCCTCTGACCCAGAATCCAGTTCAGGAGTGGGGTGAGGAGATCGAGGATGGGGCAGTGTATGGAATCACCTTGCGTCGAGAGCCTGTTCCCTCATCCCCAAACCCCGGTGAGACACAGCAGCTGTGCTGCGCGTTCGTCCAGTACCGGACCTGCAAGGTGCGCCGTCTCAAGGCAGCTACACTGGAGCGGCTGGTGAACCATCTTCTGGACCCGGCCTGCCAAGAACACGACTATAGATGGATCTTTCTGTCCACATACAGAACCTTTACCTGCACAGCAACCCTCATACAGCTGCTCTTTCACAGGTACTATAGAGTCCCAGCAGTTTTGTCTGTACAGGGTATACTATATATATATATATATATATATATATATATATATATATGTATATATATATATACACACACACAGGTATATATATATATATACACACTGTAGTTCTCCAATATATGCACGCACACACACACACCTCAGGATCAACATGACCACAAAGGAATATAGGAGACGAGTTCCACGCATTTGGAGGTAAAAACTCACAGGAGATAACAGCTCACTACATTCAAAGATAAGAGATGCTCGCACGCGCACGCACACACACACACACACACACACACACACACCAGAGAGAAGGCCTTCAGCCATGCCTGATAACTAACAGTTGATTCCGACAGTCTGTGTTTTTCCCGAACACGTACAGTACACGTGTACGGGGGAGGGGTCGAGCATGTGCATTTGACAGACACACGGAGGAGCCCGGAGCGCTCACTCTCATGCACGCGCACGCGCACACGCACGCACAGGCCTCACGTCGGGTACACGGGGATAATGAGGGATTTATATGCAACTTCCTCCTCACGCAGAATTGAGTTCAAAGTGAGGAGAAGACAAACACGCAAGGACACTGAGGAGCTTAGTGACGAGAGCTTTCGCACTTCGTCTTCAGCTGCGGTGCATGTCCTCACTCCTGCCGCCGTTTGCTCCCTGAAATGGAGGACTACATAGGCGGGAGGTCCGTTAGTTTGATTCATTGCGTTATGTTTTAAAAAAGATGCCCGATCTCATTTTATCGTTAGCTAAACCTGGTTAGTAGCTGGATGGCAAACGTCTAGGTAATACCAATGAGACACATACAGTAAAATAATGGTTCTATAACACCCAGACCACTAGACTATCCTGCCCCAGCTCCACCTATTCTTTGTCTTTCAGTTGTTGTACGCATCATTTTAACTAAGGTGAATATTATGGGTTGTTTTCAGATACTGCTTGACCCTATTACGGATATTATGTGTATGCATATTACTGTATTTCACTTATCATGATTGTAAATGTTCATACATGCTTAACATCATGTTATTGCTGTTAAAACTTCCTGTCTGCTGCTGGCCTATTAAAGCCACTGCTTCGATACACCCATACTTACCACTATGACAAGTAGAAGCCCCCCGAACTAGCCAAAAATAAAAGGTTAAATAGCATACTCCTCTATGTCCTAATAAATTGCTTTTGTACCATGGGACGAGAGTGGTCTCACTGAACTACCTCTTAACTACTTATGCACCACATTTCAGTCCCTATTAGTTACTAGGCAACAACTGAGAAGTTACTGAGAAATGGGTATTCGCTTTTTCCTGTACACAAATTATATTTCTTCTGTGGAAATTGTAACTGTGTGTGTGTGTGTGTTTGTGTGTGTGTGTGTGTGTGTGTGTCGGCATGCATGTGTACCACTACTGTAAGCCTCCATAAGATGAAAGCCTGCTGTGGCAGAGACACACTAGCCTCGTCCGACGTCCCGTGAGATCCTTACGACAAGTTAGCGGCCTACTGTCTGAACATGCCCAACCCAGTTCCACTGCTCCCAATGCTTCCCTTCACACGTCCTCTTTGGGTTTCCTTGTACTTACATCTTGTTTGCGCGTTCGCCGGCATCCGCAAAACCTATTATTAGTCGCTTATCGTGCCTCTATCTGTCTTGGGGACCGCGGACCCGCGGTTCCTTTCATCTCTGCCTTTTTACCTGAGGGCCCCAGCGATCCCAGAATGACTCAAACGCTTGCAGACCCCACTGGTCCTAATTAAACTAAGTCGACGGTTTGCAGGGCGGGCTCAAATGTAAGCCTGTTAACTTCCAGCCGTCCACAAGGATGTTCGAGTACGATTCCCAATGTCACTGGCGATTTACTTGAAGGCCTTCTCTTTCTTCTAAAGCGGCTCTCCAGCCGAGGAGGTCTTCAACGCAGGGGTGTGTCATGTGGTGCCAGGACGGAGCTTTGTTTTATCAAAGGAGAAGCTTCCAATGGTACTCACAGCAGACAAGGAGACTAGAACCGCAGAAGAGCCTTAGTGAAGAACACCTGCTCTCCCAGATCTGCTAGGCAAACAGGCACCAACACACAAAAGAACATTTGGTACCACTCTATTTGAGGTGGCATCTATCAACTGTCAACAGACGCGTCTGTGACATATCAACTATCTATCAGTATCAACATATCACTAGCAACATATCAACTACACGTCAGCTGTGCACGTTAGCCACGCTAGTACACCGTCAACATACTTACAGGGGTGGAAAGTAACGAAATACATTTACTCACGTTACTGTACTGAGTCGTTTTTTTGTGTATTTTGTAGTTTTTAGTAGTAGTTTTTAAAATCGGTAATTTAAATTTTACTTGATTACGTTTTGAGGAAAGTATTGTATTTCGCTACATTACAAATCCCATCCGTTACTAAGTAAAAAAAATAAACTTCGACTAACAAAAACTGAAAGGAATTTAAAAAAAAAAATGTATACATTTGTATAGATTTGTGTCGATTTTTCTTTAATAAAAAACTAAAAAGTTTTGGATTTCTGACCCCTTGTCTTATTTTCACTATATGGGAGAGATCCCCCCGCCCCGTTTTACAGTTTCTTTTGTAATGTAACTAAGTAACTTTTACTTTAAGTACATTTTAAATTAACTACTTATTACTTTTACTTGAGTAATTT
>JAODLI010073910.1:0-13780 GCA_027575585.1 Percopsis omiscomaycus
CCCCCCCCCCCCCCCCCCCCCCCCCCCCCCCCCCCCCCCCCCCCCCCCCCCCCCCCCCCCCCCCCCCCCCGCACAGTGCCGCACTCACTCACTCACGTGCACTTTGCACGTTTGACCCACATTAGCCTTCCCCTATGTCTACTGCTGTGTATATTAATAACCATGTGCGAGCCAGCCCCTCTGTGTTTTCCCAGAACAAAGAGAGGCTCGTGTTTCAGCTTGTTATGTCAAAATCGATTCTGTTCTCTGTTTATGCCTCAGAGTGCACGATGATAGGAAGACACTGCGCTTGGAGAAATGCCATTCCGTCATTTGAAAACAAGGGTCTTGTGAGACTCAGGTGGACGGATCTTAACCTCAACAATTTCTCGTGAAACCAGTGGAGCTAATAAAGATTATTTTGATATCGTGTTATTGAAAGAAATCTTAAATGTGAAAACCTGGTGTGTGTGTTTGATAAACTAAACATTGTGGCTTTGATCCGGCACCCCGGAGAGAGTATACGGAGGAGGGCAGCTGGGTGAACTTAATGTGAGCTGTTCCCCTCGCAGACCGCCCGCAGTGCTTTCTCTGCATCTGCGTCTATCCTTCTCTAGTTGAAAGGGCAGAATGGTTCACCTACAGATCATCTGCTGTGTGATGCTGTCTTTCACTTATGCCAGTCACCGCCTGCTCCCAATGTCTAATAACTCTGTATTAACTGCATCTGGTCTTTTGACCCTCCTGCTTCTAGATCTTTCTGGCTGAGCAGGGTAATATATGCAGTATGGCTCAGGTCTTGAACACAGCGCTGTCCTTGGACATTAGCGTTGGATCGTACATGCGGTCTCCTATCCTGTTTTTTGGAGACAGCATGGGGCCTCGGGGTTACGTACACTCGGGGTAACAATGTTTAATGTTTTAAGTGTGTGTGTAGGTTGAGTGCAACCCAGCGTTCTCAAACGTTTTGACCCATGACCCCCAAATAGAAGGGAAACCAGCATAAAAATATCCAGTAAAGTCAAACAAAATGAGGAACAATATAAAAGATACAAATGCTATCATTTTAAAATGTTAAAACTCATTTCAAAAGCCCCTTTTAAAGCATCTTGCAGCCCTTCTGGAGGTCCCGAGCCCCAGTTTGAGGGCCACTGGTCCCTCTTTTCAGCGGGCCGGAGGGGGGGTTAAGGGGTTTTCACGGTATAGAGGCAGTGCTGGCAGTCAGTGTAAAGGTGGAGGGATAAATGGATTCTTAAAGTTGAAGAGTAGGGCATTTAGACAGAGCCGTTTCACTGTAAGGCTTTTAAATGAGAGGGCCTCATCCCTCTAGAGAGGCTGGTCGGAATTAGCATGATTCCTACACACTGGGTGAGTGAAGCCCTCTGGAAGGGCTCATGGCTCCTCACACACTGTTTAATTCGCTTTGAGAGAGAGATAAAGAGCAAAAAGACAAAGAGAAAGATAGAGAGAGGTGAAGACAGACGGAGAGGAAGAGAGGCTTTGTTCAGCCAACCGGGTTGTATTCCGCAGCCAGTCAATAAAATGTGCCCATTCACTCTCAAATTAGCCGTCTGCGTAGCACCTTCAAAGGAGGCCCCACTCTAGCTAATCTGCTCAGGCAAAGTGTACACACACACACACACACACACACACACACACACACACACACACACATACACACAATGTCTGTTTCATGGAACCTCAGCCAATGATATTTCAGTGTATCGGTTCATTCAAGTAGTGTTATTGCCATAATTTTGAGCCCGTAAACTGATTAACTGTCATAAAGTGATATATTAGGAATGCTAGCTTGTAATGATTGAATTGAGTGTGGGTATTTTTGCCAATTTTCTGTCCACTTATTCGGTCAGCTATGCTATTATTCATATACTACCCAGACCACAAGGAATATGGATAACTACTAACCAACTGAAAACAGAAATGCGTTGTATCGGCACGAATGCTCCATGAGACAGTTGCATTTCAATTCCCATCCTCAATTAGGAAAAGGTCAGAATCTGATAATAGAGATCATGTGGCACTATTTATTTAATGACGAAGCGATTCTCCTGCCACTCTGGCGTCCAGATTAGCTGGCTGACAAACCTGGCATCTAGCCACTGAAGTCTCTGGCTAATAATGACGAGTGATTTGTTTTGAATTAGTGTAGATAATATGCATACCAAGCTAATAGGGAACCACCACAAACATAGTCATAATAAGTGACTGCCCTATGTGTTTGAAGTCCACATGACAGTTATAAAACATTGTAACTATAAATAATTCCACAATAAAACGGGAAAAAACACCACTTCTACATGTACAGTGTAACTGAGATTAAGCCAAGATTTGTGGGTGACAGTGAGAAGTATAGCCACAAATGTGGAGAACATTACTGACCGCACCTCCGTCGCATGACAAATGGAAGCATGATTCATAACTGACTTGTCTTGAGGGGGGAAAAGCATAACAGACGTTTACCCCATATGCCCCAGTCTTTCTTAACGTGGGCAATGTACTATATACAGCACACGTTTCTTTAGCTGTTCATATCAACTGCTATCCATTAAATATCCCATGGTATGGTATTTTTCCATCAAAATCATAACAAAGAGAAAAATGTACATTGATAACCTGTTCTGTTGTCAAAGCTCAAACCCTTAGTGGTATTTTGATAGCCTTTCTGATGTAACACTTCAAACAAGACTTAAAATGGCAACATAAAACCTACTATGCTAATAGAAACCAGATGATCCATTGTCCTGTTTGTTAGATGATTAGGAAACTAACATTGTTTGCTTGTCTTAGAGCAATAAAAGCATTCATTTACTCATTCTAGTCTTTTATAACTTTGGACATAAAGTGAAAGAATGCTATTAAAATCAGTTAGGAATTTCAAGACAGAATTCAGTGTATTGTGCACCATATGGTCTCGATCATGTACGCAGACAAGACAGGCAGCGAAGCCACAGGAAACTGTATAATCCCCAATAGGTCACAACCGACTGTTACATCTAACAGTAAATAAAGGTTATGGTGAACCGAGCACAGGCTAAAACAACTGGTCTGGGTCACGAGTAGGAATAAAATACCGTAGAATAGATGCTCAATGTCACTCTATCCACTTGCTGATTTGGGAAAGAGGCTTCATAATTTTTTTCCGAAGATACTGAAGGTAATCCTTAATATATTGATAGCATACATCACAGAAAACTGTATCCCATAGGTAATATGAAAATAGGATGTTTTAGAGGACGAAAGCTCCAATTAACGTTTATTTGTGTCACTTGACAAGTTTGGCCTACATTGGTGTCCATTAACCTTTTTTTACTACTGCATCACTGGTCACAAGCATAGGAATCAGGGACAATCAATAAGCCTTGTTAGACACATCAGAATTCATTAAACAAATCTCATGCCCTGTGATATTGTTATTTATAACTTTGGGAACTCACAAACTAGATGATAAGCATTATGCAAGTTAACATTTATATACTGTACAATGATTTCAACAAGAGAGAATGTTGTAGATGTTTATTGGCAACGTCAAAAAAGCCAAATGTTTAAAATCTGGTTGAAATTAAGAAACTATACAAAAGATTTCTTTTATTGAACGCCTGACGGCTTATGGTAAGATGATTGTATACGCTGCCTGCCATAACGTACTGAAAGTAGCCTACTGCGACTTTACATTCAGGAAAATGTAATCTCAAAATGCAAGTATATAGCAGAGGCAGTCAATTTCTAAGTGAAATGAGTTGCGCTCTATTTGACCAATTACATCTCAGTAATAGTTTCCATCCGATATTTTTATGAGCACACTGAGTCACAGTGGATATGGGGAGGCCATTATCAGTCAACACAGCGTAATTGCAGCGGGGCTGACTTTGGCCAATGATAAGCATCTTGAGCACGCACGAGGAGTTTGAGGCTCGAGGAGAAAAAGACCAGTGGGAAAACCCTGCCTCCATGCTCGAGTGGGTGTAAGCATGTCCCAGTGGTTTGGGTAGAAATGCTATTATCAGCCGACACACATGCATTGAATCCGTGCACCGTTATCAATTACTCTTAACAATTCCTTGCAAATTCTCTGGCAGCCAGATACACATGGGGCGAGTACCCCACATTCCCACTGGGCCTAGGTTGCTGGAGCTCCACCCATTTCACTTAGCAGCATATTTGTAAATCGAATTTCCCTCCCAAATGGGTTTAACTCCTCTGAATTAAAGGATAATGGAACAAAGCCTTAATGGATGCTATAGACAAACACTTAAAGCAGCAGCGCCAAGTAATGCTTAGAAAAAATTTCTTTCAATTTACTTCAGTGCTTAATCGCCATTTTAATGTAACAATATCATGACAACGCATTTCTTTGGTAACAAAACATGGCCTGAACACATGACAAACTTGAACTTGTAACAATAGTTACATTTAAATGGCGATAATAAAAAGAAAACAGGTAAAAACCACTTGCAATAAATATTTTGTCTAATTATAGGCTATGCCTCACAGGGAGCTTTCCCCTCACCAAAATGGTGTCGTCCTTGTGTTGGTATGTATGGGATGACTTCCATGGTAGCCTCTTGAGCTGACTATTGGCTTATTGTTCCACTCTGTTAAAAGAGGCTTGTGTGTGTGTGTGTGTGATGGTGTTAGGGTTAGTCAGCCTGGTTTACATATTTAGAGTACAGAGGAGAGAACCGGTTGTGCTGGAACAGGCTGGGGAATCAAGGTTACTTTGCTGTCTACAAACCATCTTAGGCCTCTGTGTTGTTTCAGCCATACCGGTGAGCCAATGTTCAGGTTGGCAACATCACAGTTTTGCACTTCATGGGAAAGTGAGGGTGATGGATGGTGGGAAAGGATTGTGTGGGAGAGGAATGAGCCTTAAAGGTCCACTCCTTGATTTGGGTGTGGATAAAAAGTACAACATTTACGTTTACAGCATTTAGCAGATACTTTTAGCCAAAGCGACTTACAATTACATTGTTCTATTACATGGAGCAGGTAGGGGTTAGGCATCTTGCTCAAGGATGCTTACAGGTAAGCCGACACTGGGGCTCGAAACCCACGACCTTCTGGCTGGGAGTCCAACACCCAGACCACTAGACTATCCTGCCCCCTTCTATACAACAAAAACATTGTTTTGGTTGGGAACTCCGACAGTGCACATGCACCGACAGTATATTTCTGAGTGTCTGGCACTCCTCTCTACTCCTCCTCCTACAGCACTTCTAATATTCTCTACCCCTCTCCCTCACACCTTCAGCCCGGGACAGACATTTGGTTTTCAGGGAGCACTGTAGTTCAATCAAGTAAGGTTAAAATAAGATAATCTAAGATAAATCAAGATTGTTGTATTAGCTACAGCAGCAAAGGGAAGACAGAGGTCTTCAACATAATGATTACCTATAAAAGTAATACTACTACTACTAACCATGTTAACCTCATTCTTGCTGCACGTGCAATAAACCCAGAATAAAACTCCGCGTGAGACTGCTGTTTTCTTGGGCATTCTGGGTTAGCCAGCCTGTACAGCAATACGAAACTATTGGGGGCAGGGCTCACTTTTCTGTGGAGCAAGAGGAGGCAACGGTCTCACTGTTCCCTGCCTGTACAGAACACAGCGGCGTCAGTCAGAGCTGACAACGACCACGCTTTTCAGAGCAGGAAGATAAGCCACAGGGGAGAACAATAAAGAAATCTATGTAAATGAATTGTCATCTCGTCGAACACCACTGGAAAAGTTACCGAAAGGAAGACTTGACAAGAGCAAGGGGACGTTGTTTATAAATGTTCAGCTCTCCAACATATTTTTGAGCAGACTGTCCCGCAAGCTTCGCAGACCGTCCCGCAAGCTTCGCAGACCCCCTTAAACTGGTAAGCACACTACAGTAACCTAAATTAATCTGGAAATGCTTAAGGAATGCGTTGAATGAATTACGTAGTAACACAATATACCACAGTCGTAATAGTCGTTAATGCAGTTTAGAAAACCAGTTGTAGGTCTGTCTACGTCGCGTACTTCGGCACAGGTGTGTGTGAAGGTTGTTATTTTTAATGCTTTTCTTAGTTCCATTTGTTGCTCGTAACCACGTGTGCGTCCATTTCATTATGCAGAAACTTTTTTTCTAAAACTTATTTTAAAATGTTTCCCCTAGTTCATGTTTATAAACATGTTTTTATTTAAAAACAGGATTAAAGGAATCCTACCATCATTCATTCTAAATACAAGCATTAATAACAATAATAATTTGCGAAAAATCCTAGATAGAGGAATAGAAGTTTTTCTTACACAGCGGTGGACCTCCAGATTTTGCCATGTTATCGTTGTGTGCATTAGATATGACAGGTTCAGTGGGTTTACATAATATAGTGCCTACTTCAGTAAATGTAGACTCATCCAGTTGAAATGTCAACTTCAATCCAGGTCAGGTCATCAACAATTTCCTTAAGCATCTGCTGCATTCATCCTACAGTAGGCTGTGTCAAAACAATCGCACTTCTCTTCTCTAAACTTGGTGAACTCCACGCATACATTATGCTTGTTGCTTTTGTCAATCCTTTGTCAGCGCTCATGGTCTTACAACAAGTACTACGATGTCCCTATTGTTTATGTGCGTGTTTGTGTACCTACTAGGCTACTATAGCCTACTGTACTGTAGGGCCTACTGTACAGTCTGTTTGCATAGGCCTGTGTGGGCTGAGGGGGAAATTGCAGCTTGCTAAATACTGTATTTTACAACCTAGTAATAGGCTATGATAAGTTGCCATAAGAAAGCTTAAATGCTCTCCTGGAGAATTCTTCATGTTATTCAGGTAAACTAAATGAAAGGTTTCATTTGCAGCCTTATCTCAACTGACAAATGTAGCTTTCTTCTAACCCCTTCCAGTCTCACTGACACATTTATTCACACTATTATTACACTGCCAGCTATTCATGGCACAGTAACTCGGTGTATAAATATGCTAAATCTGTGCTTGTTGTCAAGTTAGGTTTCTAGTCAGTGGGGGAGTCTATTTCTATAGTAGAATCAATCCCAGTAGGACGTATATAATCTGTTTTTATTTTACTCATCTCCTTTCTGTGTGCAGCTGCTACCTCTGTGAACAGACCGACCACTTGGGATAAGATGTTAACATAGTTCTTTCTACTGGCTATTTTCTCCTCCAGATTATTATTGCAAAACAACCACACGGTTGTTAATTTTATTGCACAGGGAGGTCAGATGCCTACCTAAGCAAACATTTGAGTAGCTGTGTGTGTGTGTTGTGAGGTGTGGCGGGGTTTGGGTAGCCTACAATAAGGAACCTTGGCGGCAGGAATCCATGGTGTATTTGAATTGTTAATTTCTCAAGGTATTTCTAAGCACATGGGGAGCTTAGCGTCAAGGCTTTCAGCGAACCCTCCGCGTCAGCTTGTCACGGTGTTGGCAACTTCATAATTCTCCTCAGCATGCGTAGCACATAGCACAAGCTCTGGAAGAGACGAAGGGATTTGCGATCCCTCCGCAGGCTACCTACATCGATGTAGTCAGAATGTCTGACGAACTTATTTACATGCTGCCGTTCAACCGCACACACATGCACACTGACCTCTCTATCCCTGCTATGGGTCGTAGTCATCACCATAGGAAGCTGTGCGCTCGGCATGGTTTCTAATTAGTGGTACCAAAAAAATGAAAGCTGCCCTGGCCTCGAAGATTAAAGCCATCAAGGAACGTCATCCTGCGGGGTATCCGACTATAGCGCCATACCCTGTCGTGGGTTTGTGGAGCGAGTCCCACTTTATGAAGGGCAGGTGTTTTGAGAACTGGACCCGCTTGAGCCCTGTGCTGGTATTTCATCTTATTGTTAGGTAGAGGGCGGGTTTTTATTTGTAAATCTATATCTATCTACGTTATTGTGTGTGTACATTGCCTTTTTCTTAATCATTTTGAAGAACAAAACCAGCTGGTTTGCCTGGCAGGACAAGGATGTGTATACTGTTTTAAGACCAGGTTACATGATGTATAGGCCTATTGTGTATTCTGTAAGTGATACCAGTTTGACGTGCTGCTGTGAAAGCTGCCCTTAAGAGACTAAAGGTTAGATTTCTCCATCGCTTGTATAAAGCTTGGAAACCCTGCGGCTTGAAGAGCTATAAAAAAACAGATACTTTAGAACAGAAAACAACAATGGGAGCTCGGATGGGGTGTCGTGCTAACAAACCAGTGCAAGGACTTTCCTTTTGTATTTTTAGGACGATAGCTGCGGGCCCATGTTGTGAAACGGTAACGCAGATAGTTTATTCTGTTGCGCTGCCTGTTTACATTTTGTCCCATTGTGTTGGAGGCTCCCTCCTGGACTGGCTGTGTACTGTAATTAATGCTGAACCACGTCCCACTCACTTAAGTAACGTTCTTCTCAAAGTTTAGAATAACAAACTGGTTTGGGAGGGGTTCTCAACCGAGGATCCGGGACCTAAGACGGAGTTATGACATAATTAGGATATAGGTTTTTAGCAAACTTATCTTTGAACAACATCTGTCACTAAAGCCTGGGTTGTAAAACCCGTTTCCTGCAGAAGAATCTGTTGTGTCGTACGTTTGTTTGTGTGTGCTTGGTGAAATACTTTGTGTGGACTGTGGGAGGGGGTGAGCTGTTTACACAAAGATCACAAAGTGTTCCGTGCAATCTAAATCAATCTGCTGTGATGGCGCACACCAAGATGTGTGTTTATAACTAAATATATTATTAATATGACCAGGTCACCTTCCTTCACAAGCACGTTGTCTGTCTGCCAGACCTGGGTCAAGTCATGTTCGCAGACAGTTTTTAGAATTATGATTCTGTTTTGGGTACTAGGTGGGTTTGCTGCATTATTGTTTATTATATATTATAATTTGAATATACTATATTATTCAGTATGTTGTCAATCACAGAAGAGCACGATTAAACTGAAACTTTTACATATTTCACTGTGATTGGCCTGACACTAATATGTTTTTGTATAATAAAGTAAAACTGTTTGGAATATATGTCTGTGTAATTAATACAGAAGGGATATGAGGCAATATGAAGGAAAGCTGTATTTTGTAAACATGATCACTAGACTAGTAAACCTGGTTGACAGTATAATTCAGCAGATAATTGTGTACAAACAACAATAAACCTGTCTGACGGTTCAATCAAAACACATCATCACTTGTGAATGACACAAGTGAGTCAGTGCCAAGCCCCGAACCCTGAACTATCCAGAACCATTAGGCTCCGCCTTCTCAGAGAGACTTCGGCCGCGTCGTTCTGACTTTCACGGGGAGACGCAGGGCCAGGGGAACGCTGTCCTCCCCTCAGGCGCTGTCTTGTATTCTTTGTCATGGACAGCGCTGAGCTCGCCCAACAGCTGGAGTGCACATCTGTCTGAGGACAGACACCGTGGCTCCCTGAGCCTGGGAAAAGGTCACGGCTCCCCCTTCTTATTCTCTCTCGGACAAGTTAGGAGGCGAAGAGCTGCTGTCCCGACCTGAAGAGAGGTACTGACCACGGTTGTGGGTACAGGCCCCAAGAGAGGCACATGCATGTACGTACACATTACACTGAAACACAGCGCATAGACACACATCCAGGACCCCAGCTGGCTCAGTGTAGCACAACTTCACGGGACTGTTAGTTTGACAGCAGATGGCTATTAATCCGATGACATGAACATGTCTTACCCCTCAGGGTACCCCCTACAACGGTCCATTGTACTGACAAGATACCTTATTCTATTTTCCCTCCATCTTACTGTATACTCTGTACATACTCTGTACTGTATATACTAGTGGCATGCCTACTACATCTACTATTCATATACCATGCCAATACCGTGTCCATGAATATTTTATTGTTAGAAAACCACCATGTGTAGGGTACATACAGTATATAGGACCTGAGCTTCTAGGAAAGCCTGACATTTTCTGTCCATAGTCACCCGTACGCTGTCATCTTTCCTTCACTACATCCACGATTTCAAAACTGGTCAGGATAGAGGTGGTGCCAGTAAATGTCAATTATAGTCATTAAGAGCTGATTGGCCCACCATCAACTTATTAGAACAACAAACGTGAGCATTTTCAAGCACGGGTGAGGATTTTCAAACATGCCGCTTCTTGCTATTGGCATCAACCAAACTATTTCCACCTGGATGCTGATTGGTTGTTTTCTTACCGGCGTCTGAACAGTCCTAAAGCATAGGACTGTTCACAACCATGTAAGGAAGAAGAAAGTTATACTGTCATGTCTTTTTTTCTATTCTACTTAAAGGTCCCATATCTCCTTCACTTAAATCACGTCACCATCACGGTAACATTATTCTGATGACGGTTAAATGTTTGCCCTCGTCTCTCAGAATTGACTTAGACCCCTGCATCTTTCCCAGAGTCACTTTGAGATGGGGCCTCAAGGACTGTCTTCAGTGCTTAGATTTGTAAACAGCCTTGATAAGATGCCAGAACAGGCAGTCTTGGCTGTCTTTGCACCCTCCATGTTGTCGGCCTCACCGTCGCTCGGTAACTCAATAAGAAAGGATCTTGGGTAAACACATCTCTGAATATAAGAACCCCCCCCCTCACACACACACACACACCTATTATTCCAAATAACTTTGAAGGTGGACACAGGGGACGTTTGAGCACTCTCACTGGATTAATCAAGTCATCAAGTTACGCGCTGCTGCATTAGATTTGTGCCTTTCTGAGGAGTGACATAACGTCCCTCGCACGGAAGGCAAGGGCTGTACGGTTGAGCTCAGGACTCAGGACTGCTACTACTTCTAAGCTCAAACTTCTAACTGGTTGGATTACAAGGGCTCAGAGCCGGGATGAAGATTGTGGGCAGATTTCTGTTAATTTGGCCTGGTGCCCTAACTACATTCAGCCTTACTTGCATTCCCAAAGCCCAAGTGCCTTCTAAGGAGGACAGTGTGGAAGCAGTGCGTGTACTTGTTGCATCATCTGCTAAGGGCTGTTGATTATGTGCTGTAAATAGTGAAAACCCTAGAGGGTGATGGCTGTTTTCTCCTGGGCGGGCCGCGGTGGTTAGTGATTATGACGTTCACAGCTGCTATAGGGAAGGCAGAGATGTGCTGAGGTTGCGTATAGGCCTTGTTTTTGCACAGGCTCTCATTTCCCCACTAATTCCAGCATCATTGCAGCCCCCGTCTTTCATGTCCCCCTCCCCGTTTGAACTGCCTGCTATCCTGGTCCTGGCATCCGTCTCCCACCATCTGACGTCGCTGGATGTTGCTGGACCAATGAATTAAACATCACAGGAAATAAATGAAACACTGGTTCATCGCTTCTTTTAACGCCTTCACACTTCCATCGGTTTTCCTTCTGTTAAAGGTATTTAACAGAGCTCATGGAAGTGGTGCAACCCTCCCTGAGGCTGTTTGTTATTTTATACATTTCTCATTGCTCTGTGTAATCTCAGCCCTGATTAGCCTCTCTCTCTCTCTCACACACACACACACACACACACACACACACACACACACACACACATATATATAGTATAAATACTTAGATATGCATACAATCACTGCAAAGTCACGCTAGCATATAAGGGTCAAATGGGGAGGAAAGAATCCCAGTCACTTTACTGGAGGCTGGAGGTGAATGGCACCTCATACAGTTGGCAGTTGCTAGTGCTCAGGGCTCTTCGGGTACTGACTCCAAACAATAGCGGTATTGACCCTAAGTCTTTGGCTTCGATTGGGTGTGGTGGGAAACAGCAGGTAAGAAGGTGGCAATGCAGAATAGAGTGTGGATTAGGGGCTATGTGGGAGGTGGGCGGCATAGGGGGCGGGCATCTGACATGTCAGAGCATTGCATAAGGGCTTTAGGCTGGCCAAGGGGAAGTGGATCTGAAGTAATTAGTCTGGAGAGCTGTTGGTCCTGCTGGTACGCTGTGTAGGCATGGACTAACTTGAGCCGCTGGGTTCAAAGGACAGGCATGCGGCACACTAACACGGTGTTCTTGGTGGCTCTTCTTTACTTTTCCTTTTCCTTAGGACTAGATGCACCAATCACCTTCTTCATACAGACTTCCATATATTGATATGGTCATAAGCCATATAGACCTTGCTATGACCTTGCTATGGATAAGTCTTTAAAGTACTTAAATATAATATATAAAATATAAAATTTGCAAATGCTTTGCCTCTTCCTTACACTGGTATATTACACAGGATTATATAACCTGCTTATTCTCTTGACATTTAGAATATGCCCATTTAACCTACTTCAAAATAGTACAGCATGACAGCATAACATTGCTTAGCTTTCTGCTGTGAACTTAATTCAGATACAACTGAGGTTATTTCTGCCTTGCTACAGTTTTGTAAGAAAGATCCAGTTTAAATTTAGGCTGTCTTTTATTCCATTTTAATGCTGCACGTGTTGGAACAGAGCGTATTGTTCACCAAAGCCGCGAACCTCCTCCACCTCGCCCTGAACAACACCCCCTTTTTCTGATCTGTCTCTTTTCCCTCTGTATCGTTTCGAGGGAGGGGGAGCCCTACATTCCTCTGCTCGCTTCCTCCTGTCTGGCCTCATATCCTCCTCATCGCCACGCCATCATTCCCGCTGATGTTACAGTGGAAATGAAAGTGTGCTCTCCCTCGGTAAGGTTTGCAGACGAGGGCAGGGGAAAGGGCTGAGGTTTACGCCCAGGTGCCCTTTTTTTAACGACAGCATTCTTTTCAAATCAACAGGGCGGACACTTCTCCTGGTTTTCTTAATGAAAGAATGTGTATTTTTGGTCACACTCCAGAAACAGTAAGCCGCCTCCTGTCAAGCTGAATAACTTGTTTTAAATTGCTCGTAATTACCCGGCGGGCACGGCACACGGAGTATAATTGTTAGCGTTTCTGTTTACACTTGGAGTATAACTGTTAGCGTTTCTGTTTACACGGCATCCACATCCACATCCACACCCCAAGCCACTGCTCCTGTACATCACTTCCCCTTTTCCCCTCCCCAGTGACCTTTCTGGTCAGGGTGCGGCCGTCCCCCGTTTGGTAGTGGACTTGTAGCTCCATACGGATCCTTTGGGTCTTATAAAAGCCCCTGGAAATGTGAGTGGGCAACCTATTTGCAACCTATTTAGCAGACCTATTTGGCGTGTATGCTTGGGCATTCGCGTTCAAGTTCTTATTTGTGTGTGTGTGTTCAAGTACTTGTGTTTGTGAAGCCTGGCAAAGACAGGCCCTCATTCATCTTCATTCCTTTCCCACTATTACTCCAGGGGTCCCCATAGTGTAATTTTATAATGTAGTCCATGCTACAGCTTCATGGTGCTCACCAATCACAGCTCACTGCATCATAACCTTACAGCTGCCGCAGTCTTGTATGCTGTCCCCGTGTGTCAGTGTGTTGAAGGAGGCACGTGTCAGCTCTGTCTCTGGGATTTTTATTGTTATTGTTATTATTATTATTTTTGACCTAGACATTGTTGAGGTGACAGTCGTTGTCTCATAAGTTGTTGGTGGCATCTTTGCTCCCTGCATGGGGTACTGGGAACTGAAGCTGCCTTATCTCACTGGGCTCTGTTTCCCTTTGCTGGTTTACTGTTCAGATTTAGAAGGAGATTGCTGGCCCTCCTGTGGGCAGATTAAAGGCTTAATCTGTATTCCGTTTTTTTCTTCTTTATTTCATCTGTCATTGGTGTCATGTTTCAAAAGATATTAACTGTCTTTGGATTGGTTTTGGAGATAATATTCTCTCTCTCTCTCTCTCTCTCTCTCTCTCTCTCTCTCTCTCTCTCTAACACACACACA
>JAODLI010073911.1:0-13780 GCA_027575585.1 Percopsis omiscomaycus
GAGAGAGAGAGAGAGAGAGAGAGAGAGAGAGAGAGAGAGAGAGAGAGAGAGAGAAAATGAAACATTTTAAGGGTTACAATAATAAACTTAACGTCACATCTTTCTATAATAATAGTGTTAAGGCTTGCATGTACATTTTAAAATGACTTTCATTGCGGTTTTAAACGCAATGAGTTCATGCGCAACATAACTGAAAATCTGAACAAGGCAGACAAATGGTGCTACAGTAGGTCACAACAGCAGCACACTTTAATTAAAGCTCCGTGTTCACTGTCCATCAGACAGTTACATTAAGCCTAGATTTTAATCCTTTCCTCTTATCTGCAATTCAGTTAAAAGAGGATGTGTGTGTGTGTGTGTGTGTGTGTGTGCATGCATAAGTTGGGTGCGCTACAGAAATGTGTAATCCAGTGTTTACGTATAAGCGGTATGCTTGTTTGTGCATACGTGTGTGTTTAGAGAAGTGATGTCACATCATTTTCCGGTCTTTTCTCCATAGCATTGTGTATGGCTGAATGCCAACCAGACAGCAGCACAGAACAGTCAAGAGATAAGACAGTGAAGAGATAAGACATAATCCATAACGGTCCGTTAGGAAAAGAGTTCAGAAATGCGTTCCTACTGGAATCCAGCATCTGATTACGTGACAATTTGGCATTAAATCCTGTGGTCCCTTCTCTTGAGACACATTGCTACACACACACACACACACACACACACTGCTAACACAAATATTATAGCACACTCAATGAATTTATAAAAACATACAGACAGACATCAGCCTGACACACCATTAGATTTTTTGGGGAATACATTTCCATGAAACCAAAAGGAGAAGAAAGAACATGAGGGATTTATGGAGATGTTAAAGTAGGTCTAATTTCCTAAGTATACATAAAGCCGTGTGTTCATGAGTGCATTAACGCTGCTCAATAAAGGAGTCAGGGGTGGACAGGAAAAAGCAGAGGGCAAAAATAGCCCTGCTAATAAAGGGATCCTGAGTGCCCCTGAGGGTCCTTGGGCTACCAGCACCGTTCCCCGCCCTCCCTCTCACATCTCAGAGGATTTATTACCGTCGCCCTCCAACAGCTGGGCGGCTCATTGCGCCCTGGCTCTTAATTCATGCCCCGGGTCAGCAGCCAGGTCTGGCTAGTGACAGCAGCCGAGCCGAGACACCCCCAAGCCCCAGAAAGGCCCTGGTATTGTTATAGCCCCACAAAGAGGACGGCAAAATGAATTCATCTTGAGTAGCGGCACAGCATTGGGCTAGCCGGGCAAACACAAGGCAGAAATACAAATAGGTTCCGCCTGGACGACCAAATGGACCGTATCTGCAGAGAGAGTGACTGTTGACCTGTAAGGTATATTGAAATACAGGAAGGTGCAGTGAGGGTGCAATGAAGTTATCCTGCTGGAATCTCAATCCACTTTAACGTCAAGCTACACAGTGTGCGCTTGTACGGAATGGATGCTATGTCCTTCAGAGGGAGTGATGAAAGAACTGAGTGGAAAGTCAATTTGCAGATTACAGAGTTGGAGATCTCATTTATGCTGTGTGCTATGTGAATAGATTGATACTTTATTATTATTATTAATATTAATACAGTACTATGCGATACATCTCCGGTTCCAGCTCCACTCCAGGCTTGGCTTTGGAGTAGGTTTTGACACATGACCCCCAAAAACAAATTGTTAATATCTTGCGACATAAATGTAGTCCAATAAATAATATCTAAAAAAATGTATTAAAAGTTACACTATTAAATTACAGATTTCCTCCTCATCACATTGTTAATATTCAAAACACAGCTGTGCATGAAATTGCATTTGGCTGTAGGGGTAAGTGCCGAGTGTCTGTTTTCAGACTAATTTCAATTCTAGACACACTTCAAAGATAAGATCAATATAATGAAGCTAAAATCATATAGAATACATACAAAAATTAACCAGAGCTTTCAAAAGAACCAGGGTGAATACAAAGTTCAGCTCAGGCACCTTCCCTCTGCGAGCCTAGCAGCTTCACACAGGTCACTCAACACCAACCCTGCCAAGTCAACCAGGCTTTCCCTCACAGGGGAATTTTAGATGAGCGGAGCGGCGTCAAATCCAGCGTGACGTTTGCGTTCCCTAGAGAGACGTGGTGCAGAAAGGGGGAGTACAGTGGATCAGCAGAGGCCTTCGAGGGGAAAGCCTCATCGCTGCACCCGCTTCCACAAACACACACACACACACGGTAATGAGGCCGAGAGTTTCCCCTCATTTCAGCTGCGGCGTGAAGAAGTGTAAGGGATTCCTCTGGCTGTTCTCATGATACAGGCTCTGCGCTGCCTCCATCAGCTCTGTATCCCTTTATCTTTCCCCTGCTATAACCCACTGTGCCTGGACCACCTCCTCTCCCATGTGTCCTGCTACCCAGTCCTAATGCAACCAACCCATCCCCCGCTCTCTTCGTCATCTAAATGAGCCCTTGATGAAAAATGCACGTTGCGTGAGGGGGGAAGCCCTCAGTGGCTCTGCCAAGTTCTTACGTTCCCCTGGCAAAAGGAACCATTAACATAATTGACTTTCTGAGGCTTTTAATAAAGCGGCTTGGCTCCTGCGGGGGCTGTAGGGACGTCCGGGGAGGAGAGAGGCGGGGCCTACAGTAACTATAACGGATGATGAAATACTGATCCTTTTCAGGGAGGTTCCTTTTTTTTTTAACGGAATAAAGTCAGCTGCGGTTAGGCAAAAAGGACTTAAGTTTGTTAAGTTACAAATCTATTAAAGAGTTCACTACATGTGCAGTTCTGGAGAATGGAGACATAACTATTCTAAATATAGTTATAGTACTATTGTATGTTTTCATTTCAGTAAAGAAATAAGAATGTCAAGTTTGAAGAAAATAAATATTTTAGCACTTCGATCTACCACCTCGGCTGGCAGGCTGGCACCTCCGTCGCTACGAGCTGCGCATAAGAGTCGTGCAGCCCAGTCCAGACTGTTCTCTGTCCTGGCGCCGCAATGATGGAATGAGCTTCCTGCAGCGGTCAGAACAGCAGAGTCACTACCAGTCTTCCGCAAGAGACTTAAAACCCACCTCTTCAAGATCCATCTCGGTACCTCGATCACCGATCTTTCTACCTCCTAGCACTAATTCCACTTTAACAATCCGTATTTCCTCCCTTTATAGAAAATGTTATTTTTATATAAATGTCCTTCTTTCTACTCTTAGATCAGCTCTTAGAATATTAAGCACTTTGCTGTTAGCAATTATTGACTGTTTGAAGAGTGATAACTTTCGATTATTGCAATTATTGACTGTTTGAGAAGTGAATGATAACTTTCGAGTAATGTTGTGCAAATGATTAGGTAAAGTAGCCTTGTTACATGATGCTGCGCTTGGAAAAACTGGTGGTTAACCAGTTCAACTGTTGTACTGTTGTAAGTTGCTTTGGATAAAAGCGTCTGCTAAATGCTTCAACATATCTCAATGGAACAAACAACCCTGTTTGTTCCATGATTCTTGTTCTTTTTATGGTTCTATGGTCGCAACTTGTGGTGTGACATTCCAGAGACGGAAAGTGAGAAAAGAAGTTTGACTCAACGAAAATGTGACAGACAACCGAGCGAGAGGATGCCTCCGTTTGTGAGGAAGTGCGAACGTTGCTTCCATGTCCACCCGCTGTTTGGTTTGAGTGCACGTACGGTTGGTTTCAAAATTATACATCCATTACGTTTATCTATACAACTATTTGTTAATATTTATACTTGAATCATGACTGAAGCACAGGCTGAGTTTAAAACAGAACACACCAACCAACGGCGATGGGGTCGCGAGTCAACTGCTGAAAATGCTGCGGGCTTTCCTGCAACCGTAGCAAAGCGCCCCTAACCTGTCTGTATGATTTAGGACAGTGTCTGGCTTGCAGCAAGCTACAGCACAGCTCTCCCGTGCTATTGGACCTGTAAATAACCTTCCAACCTAGCAAGAGAAACACTGATCACCCGTCTGTGCCCTTTGCGACTGGCATTTAGATACCCAGACAGGAATATAACACAATATAAGGCATATAAGATAATGCGTGCTGCATAATAAGGTGGTTAATTATAGTCCGGTTTTCTCTCTCTACTGTCCTCTATCCCGTTTTCTCTGTTTTGTCCTCCTTTGAGTACCCAATGGAAGAAAAACAAACGTAGGCATAGACACGCTGTATTGTGTATCCCCTCTCCCTGGCCAGCTATTTAAAGGTTCATATCAGGGCCTACTGCCTCATTCTTTTAGCTCACGTCCGTGTTTTTAAAATGTCTAAATTTAGCGGCAGCGCAGCTTGAGGCACCATGGGCCATTCGCTCACTCACCCACTGCCAACCAATGAGTTCCTCCTCATCTCTTCGTCTGTTTCCTTTGACTTTCCTCAGGCGGTCATCTTCTCTATACAACCCCCCCCACTCACTCTGACTTTACCTTAGTTTCACCTTCTCCACACTGCACAGGGCTTTATAGACAGACATATTGGGAGCCCATGGCGATCCATTACGCAGGGTAGGGTAAGGAGAGCTAGCTACTGCTTCTGTTCTCAGACCAGGGCAGACCCAAGTAAATAATGACGTTATTCACACTGTATCCGATGTGCCTTCGAACTGGCTTCACTTTTTAGTGATAAATACCAAAAAAGGGACCAGTATATTGCTAATATGACGTAAATAAAACGTTTTATCCACTGAAGGTACTGTGCATTATACTGCATTATATTCAGCACCATGTAAATTTCAACTCAGTTTGCTTCGATATGACTTAGCCATGAAATATTTTATTTTAACCAGGTTACTGGCACCACATTACATGCTCACTCTCCATAAAGAGTCCTCCGGTATTATGATATCCATTAAAAAAACATTTAAGTATATTTCACTGCAGCTGTATAGAGCATATGGCAAAGTCTGATTATCTGCCCTCAGCCCTGCTGTGGGATTTCAACGGTGGCACACATGGAGGCTGCCGCAGCTCAGTGATGTGGAAAACCTAGCGGGAGAATATGCTAAGGTTACGCATTACACACCGCCCAAGCCTCCCTGCATCTGGCCATGCAGTGTGCTTAATGTAGGCCGGGACTCCCTCAGGCCTCCGAACACCGCTGAGCGTGGTCAGAGGCTGGGGGGGGAGGTCACTGAGGGTTATCTCATTCATTAACCTTGGGCGGGAAATGGAAAGGTGGCTATTTGATAGTTTAATACACAAGAAAGTGTGAGAGAACACTTTTTAAAAACGGTGTGCTCCCCAGCACCCCGTTTATGTTCAAAACCCAACTATGCATGCGATTGCATGCAGCTTTGAGTGGAAGAGAAGAGAACAAGCCGATAGCAGCTCTGTTGGAGGAGAGGTAGTCTGAGTCTCTCAGCACTCCGGGGCGGGAGAGGCTGACACCAAAACAACAACTTTATACTAGTATAGACTATAGACTGTAGAGAGAAAGGGGGAGAGAGAGAATTCAGACGCTGAGGTTGTGCGACCCACTGGCACCAGGGGCGCACGGAGGCACTGGTTTCCGGATCCTATTTTTAGAAGTGCTTTTCCCCCCCCCGGCCTACGTAATTCATGCCCATCGATCTTCAATGAAGTGTGGGGCGATATGTTTCATATCATTTAAGCCTTCTCTCTCCCTCGGTTTCTTCCCTCTGTGGACAGGGATGGGTACAAAGCCATTTCAAAACGTTGCTCCTCTCCGAAGGGCACCTGATCAGCGGGGGCTCTGCCAAAGAGGCTTTTCTTAGCAGCAGAAAACAACACATGGGGGGAGGGGCTAGTATACAAAGTGTATACTAGCCTCGAGAATAAAGGTTCCGTCTTCAGCGTTACTATGCAAACAGTGAACCAGTGTATTTTATTACACCACCGACAGATGGGCAGAAATGAGAGCCTATAAACAGCACGTAAATGATCCATCAGTCCACAGAGGATTCAGAAACACAGAATGATAATCAGAATGGAAATGGTAGTGTATAACTCACTTTCCTGGCGTTCCTAGGGCAGAATAACAAAGTACTGCAAAGTGCTGCCTGCCTGAACAGAATAAAGCTGTTCACTGGATGAAAAAGGATGTTAATTGCCCTTGTGTCAAAGTGTCTTTAAATACGCAAAACCTCTTCTAAAAGTAACAGTGTCATTTATTACAAGGAGATTTTTACGGTCTGCCAGAACCCTACAAAATGACCAGCAGGCTACTGGTGTGCATGTTTCTGAAACATGAGGGCCCAATGTCCTTTAGTGGGACCTGCGCTCACAGCCCAGCACCGCACAGCTCGATTGGCATTCACCAGAGAACACAAGAATTGGCAGGTCCATCATTGGTACCCCGTTCTCTTCACAGATGAGAGCAGGTTCACACTGAGCACATGTGACAGACGTGAAAGAGTCTGAAGACACCTTGGTGAACGTTATGGTGCCTGTAACATCAGTGTTACTGCCATAGCAGTGGGCCCTGGGTTCCTCCTGGTGCAGGACAATGCCCGGGCCTCATGTGTGTTCAGAGTGTCCCTGGATGACATTGATGCCATTGACTGGCCCTCACATTCCTGGGAGGAGATCCCCCAGGACGCCATCCACCGTCTCATCAGGAGCGATGTTGTCAGGAGTGCATACAGGCACGTGGGGCCATACACACTACTGAGTTACATCATGAGTTGCTGTGATGAAATTCACGCAAGTTTACTTTGATTTTCGGTGCGAGTATGAATCCAGCCCTCAATCAGTTGGTGATTTTGGTTTCCATTGACTGTTCAACGTCATTTTGTTCTCAACGAATTACACAATGTACAGTAAAGATTTTGATCTTTAATATTATTATTATTGTTATTATGTCATTTAGCAGATGCTTTTATCCAAAGCGACTTACAATTACATGCTGCTATTACATGCTTACACGTAGACCAACTCTGGGGCTCGAACCCACAACCTTCTGGTTGGGAGTCCAACGCCTAGACCACTAGACTATTCCTGCCCTCATATTTCGTATAATATATTACGTTCATCGAGACCCGAGGTGCAGTGTTCCCTTAATCTTTTTGAGCAGTGTAGTTTCATATAATAATATGATAAATAAAGGTTGTTGCTCGTCAAAACCTGGCGCTGCTGTGTTAGGCGGCCTATATCATAACAGACATATTTGGAGCATAGAAATGGTTAAAAAAAAACACATAGCTCCATAATCTATAAAGGTCAACAATACACACATACGATTGAACACAAGTTTGAGGTCACAATTTATGCACAACAGAAAAAGCTATACAGCTACACAGAAAAAAGCTACCACCTTTTACCTAGGTAGCACCTGGCTACTGCCACTAGTGTCACTGATAGGCCAATAAAACTAGCCATTTCACCACACTCCCACCATTTAGAAAACCAATGGGCATCCCGCTTTCCAAACACGCCTCGGGCTGCACTCTTGTGCGAGCTTTCTGTCAAGTTAGTCACACACCAAAGTGAGACAAAAATCCCTGCTGGGACAGGCGTCTAGTCCTCCGCCTTTGTTCGCCGTCTCGCTACATCTTTCTCAGCTCCTCTTTATCCGTTTCAGACTCTCTCCATCTGCACGTCTAACTTTTCTTTTCATGTTAAGCTTGAGAATAAGCAGAGGTTACATATTAGCATTACACTCACAGGCTGCCTCAATTCAAACACTATGGGACCAAAGCGCGTCTTTGCTAGTTTCAGACCGACGCAGTTGTCATTTTCCCAACGCCCACGTTGTTTAAATAGCAAATGCACGTACGCCCATCTGAGCGCCTGTGGGCGTGTTGGTCTTAAAATGAGGTGTGGTCAGGCAAATTGTTGGAGCATTGCTATCTTGAGGCAGCAGAAAGCGATTGACCATCAACAACTGATGTCAATGGCGCAGTATTCCACTGTTATTTTATGTGCGCATTGTACAATTTAAAATAAAGATTACAATGCGAAATTTTACCCTGCTGGAATCTACAAATTGTCATAGATACTCTGCTCTGCTCACGCGCTTTCATGTGTTTCCTCTGCAGAGAAGCGTTCTTTCGTACTGTCCACTTCGTACTGCAAGTGCACCTAGCTTTTAAAGTGAACGGGAGATGACATGCCCTAAATGCACTTTTATTTTTAGGGCCCTATATTTATCAGGGAATTGCGCGCCATGGACAATTCATAAATCACATTATTCATCTTGACCAGCTGCCATGTGAGATTATCCATCTTGTCCAGCTGTCATGTGGGAGTGATGATCACATTTCATTATCATATTTACCCAGCATATTTCAATAACGAGGACAGCTACTGTACTGTATGTGGTGACGAAAAAAGCTTTGATAGACAAATAAAAATGTGAATTTTATTTATATATATATATATATATAAAATATATAAAATATTTTTAAATAGCCAGCCAAAATGGAAACTGATAATGTAATCAGCAGCATTATTTAAATATACATCCTTTTTCCATTAGTGTTATGAGAAATGTCGTTCAGTGGGTTTGCTCTTCAAAACTCCACAGAACACCACAAGACTTGTCTAGTCAGAGAGGGTCGTCTTAATGTTGGGCTGTTTGTGGCCTCAGCTGTGTGGACGCTGAGCAAATGGCTGACGCATGCACACACGCACACACACACTTTATTAGTCCATAGTGATGTGTGCGACACACGTGGCAGTACGAAGAAAGCCTTCCCACTAAGCCATCAGATGAGAAAGACAGTCCCATATAAACACACAAATCTCTTCTTTCGTTGGTAACATGGCATTTTCCCTCGGTGCTTGTCGCCAGCATCGTTGCGGCGAGACAGATGGAGGGTAGGTGATGGGAACACAAAGGCGAGACCCACTGTTGTCGGCTATGGCATTCACACACCGCGCCTTTTGCGCTTTTGTTTTGGGTGTAATCCGTCTGTCTCTGGCTTTTATTCTGTCAGACTGAACTAACCAAGGTCTCACTTGCTCTCCCTGTTGAGCGATTGAGCCGCCTCAAGATCAGCACTGAATGTGGACCCTACTGTGTTTTTAACAGTTTTGGTTTGACACTAGGAAAATCTGAACCACACTGACAAGGAAATCTAATGGACAGTGTCACCAGCTGTCAAAAATAAAACGTGAATCTTATAAAAAAATAATTGAGAAACGTCATTTTTAAATAACAGAATAACTGGAAATAGTAATGACCTGAATTCGTGGGTTGCATGATGAACTATTTGAGTTAAAAAGGGAGGGAGGGAGGATAAATTGAAATAGCTGTGGTCAACATATTGGCAACACACAGATGGCTGCAATATAATCTGTTGATCTGAAGATCATACAGGGGAAGAGATATACAAGGAGGCCCTTGGTGTGGGACAGGGGCGAAGATAACACATTGTGTGTGGAGTTGGATGCCATATAGAATAAACACAGGGCCGTCCATTGACCTGCGGTTGGATGGCTAACAACACCCATTTTAATTAAACACCACTTTGTCCCGGAAGATGCCGTACATTCATGCAAGGTCAAATTCCACACCCTTTACAATGCACTTTATAGCTTTTAATTAGCCATGTTAGACTCATTTGCATTAGAAAGAGACGCCTGCAGCAACAACATCCCATAGTAACAAAGTCACCACAGACCGTAATATTACTGGTTAATAACGTCAGCCGAGCTACGGTTGACACGGGGTCATACGCTGTAAAAACGGAAATGAATAAGATCATTAATGGCCAGCGCACAGTGCTAGCGCTTAATTTTCTGGCGTTAGCTTTTAAAAGCCGTTACACTTATTCCACCATCCGCCTTTGATCATTCAGAAGAGCCTTGGCTCTTTATCACTCATGCCAACGAGGCTTCTTGCACATGGGCTGACTGACAATGCACCGCTCCAGGCCATGAAGGGAACTGATGACAGTTGCTAGGGACCTCTGTGCATGATGGAAAAAGGATCTAGGGGATCCTTTTCCATCCGAGAGCATCTAGACATAAAGTCACAGTAACTAGATGTGTGCATGGCATGGCTTTAATGTCATAACATACGAGTGTGGAGGTCCTCAGGAATATGTTGACAGTACTGTAAATGTTGTTGTCGGTATGGTATACAATGTGAACACTACTGTATGTCGATAGCAAAGGTAAATTCTAGAATCTAATGAAAATAGAACACACTATGAATACAGTAACATTCATTTTTCAGTTAAAATTCAATACAAAATACAAATCAGGATGCACCTGCTTAGCTGAGAGGTTGCAATCAATTACGTCAGATGCCGAGTGTTAATAATGTACAATACTGTAGAATTCTTGTCTGCACAGTTTACACTTTCATCTGAGCCGTTTTCCAGTAAAATGTTTTATCTACACACACACACATCTACACAAGGGGTGTGCGTCATTTCATTTTATTTTATTTTGAATTGCAGTCTCCAGTCCCATTATCAAGAGAGAGGAATTCATTAGTGAAATTGGCTGCCGTGTGAAGAATGCATGACATAAAAAGTACTGTACTTGGTGAATGAGCCTTGCTGTGGACTTGCTGTCTGACCCTGAGCACCAGAAGGAACATGCACAAACATGTGGGATAAACAACATTTGACTTGTAACAGACTGCTGACCAAAACCATCTCTCCCCCACGCCATTAGAGAACAAAACCACGACAGCAGCTGAAGGCAGTGTGGTGTCATGTGGAGGTGAGAGGGAACAGGATTGGTGGCCATGACATCCTCTCCCCCAAAGTCTTCAACAACTTTACTCTGATTTCTACTGATGTCTACTTTCCCTCCTTGCCTAAATCCTGTGTGTGTGGGTGTGTGTGTGTGTGTGACAATGTGTTCTGCAGAGCACATGTGGGCTTGTTATTTTATCCCAATTACATGCATGAAAGGTGCTGCTTGTTTATTTACGTATGACTATTTGGATGTACACCTTTCCTGCTTGCGTGTGTCAGCTGTGGTCACATCTGTTCATGTTGTTTATCCCTGTGTGTGTGTGTGTGTGTGTGTGTGTGTGTGTGTGTGGCGAGGCATTCTCACAGTTCAGTGGATTAGGGTACTTAGCAACATTGCGTCAGCAACATCAACAACCAGCTCGCCACATGCAAACGAGGCTAGCTCAAATACTTGCAGAGAAAAAAAAAAGTGTTTGCCCAGACAGATTTAAACGAGCTGGGTCGAAGTCGACAGAGACAGAAAGTTTGGGGACACAGGGTCCCGCAGGTATTGGGTGACGTGACAAATCATCTCCAGGTGAGAAGAGACGATCTCCTGCCTCAGAGGGGACAACAGAGCCAGAGAAAACAGAGAAAGTGGAAAAAGGGGGAGAGAAGAAAGAGAATGAGAGAGAGAGATGGATAGTTGGCGTGCTTTGTCTTTATACTGTAAGCAACCCTACTTCAAACACTCCAGTGCAAATGTGCTACTCAGCTGATTAGAGCATTCCGTCCTCCTTTAGCAATTAGCCTTTATATAAGAGTGCGGAATTGGATTCACAGTGTACTGTAGAGGTGTGGAACAGCATCAGGCACTAACAGGCACACACCCACACACTGACAAACACAAAACAAACAAAATTCCCCAATTGCCCCTGTTGGGTACTTGCTTTTGTCTTCCTTGTTAAAGAATTATGCATGATTCCATTGTTTGTCAGTGATGTGTGTGTCTGTGTGTTCACTTCAGGTGCTTGTGTGCCCCCTCAGTGCTTTGCTTTCCCTCATCTCAACGGCTGCTTTGATCCAGCCCCTCTATAGCGGCACCGAACAAATAGCCCCAAAAGAAAAGGATTCGCCGCTGTGCTTTGGGTAGCGGACACACTCTACATACACACAAGTCACATTCAGTGATGCTGGATATTAGGGGTGTGCACAGGTTGTTAAATATTCAGCTAACCATTCGGGGTGCCAGTATTCAAGTACTAAAAATCACCAGTCAGGTATATAATCACCAGTGTGTATTGCAACCACAGGAATTCAGGCAGGAAGTATTGTGTTAGCAGCAGCAGCATGAAATTTAGAGTTGTTAATTTTTTTGGAAGAGATTTAGGTTAACATTTACTAATGTTATGTTTTTTTTAAAGAAACACTGATTGTATATTTTAATATTTGATGGCCTAAAATAACTCCGATGCATTATTTCTCCGCATTACTGAATGTACATCCCTATTGGTTATTACCTCATTTTTACAATTGGTTGTGTAATCTTTGAAACACTGCAATGACTCTTTTTTTTCTGAACCTGGGTTTTACATTTGACAGTGTAGACAGTTACTTGTCATAAGTTCATTTATAAGCTTACTATTAATCGCTTGCTTGCCCTGCGTGTCTGAGGTACTGAGGAAGCATATACTGTATGAAGTGAGGTTGTTTTGTCACTAGCACATGGCATTAACTAGCTAGCACAACAGGCCATCAAGAACACACAAAAATGTTTTGATTTACCTCACAATAAAACTTAGCTATCCAGCTGCATACTAAGTTTTTCTTCCACTTTGCCCTGTGAATATTAGACCTTTTCTCATGTTCAAGTTGTAACCGCCTTGGTGACAAATGCAACATCTCTTAATTGGACAAGAAGAAGTACAACCCAATGATCTGTTAGATGGATCATTCCCACAGGACCCGGGAGGCCCAGACAACAACATAAACATGTACAACTGATGACATCCAACCACTCTACCTGCTGTGGTGGGAAAAGAATCACACTCTAACAAGGTGAGTGGGTTGAAGTCCTGCACCATGGCGCTGGGGTAAGCCTCATTCAAAACACTGAAAAATGGTATAGGAGAAGCAATGAGAGCCGGAGCGCTGCAAAATCATTGATATGCAAGTCGGAATAAGAGCATACATTGCACATCAATAGAGGCAACTTGGAAGCAGCAAAACAACAGCAGTTAAACTATGATATTAGCATATTGAGCTAATTGTTATTCAAATGCAATAGCTCACCTTTCTAGCACCCTGCATGTGTGAAACGTGTATGTCTTACTAGCGAGGCGTGTGTTTGTAAGACTGATTATTTAATAGCAGGGACAAAAATGGCAATACGTTATTGCAGTCTGGAATTTGAAGCTGAAACATGTTGGAAATGTTGCATTGTTAAATGCTCGCATTAATCATCCTTATCCAATCACAAATCATGGAAAAAACTAAATATGTCCAAACATGTCAAACACTGTAGGCCTATGGTTCACCTTACCTGCTGGTAAGTTTTAAAAATAGAAAATATAATGCATCACCCTGAACTTTGCCTCCTCGACTTTCCCCCTTGGAGATAGCTAGTCCTGATGAAGAACCAATCCCTGTGATGGCATGTTATGTGCAGGAAATGTACATCTAGTATTGTATTTAGTATTAGTTGACCATAACCATCTTCTCCCAGACCATTGGATAACTATCCTTCTAGACTTCCTAAACCCATTAATCACACCTGGGATGCGCAAACAAGGAATAGTTATTTATTAAATCTTGAAAAATCTCCATTACAAAAACATCCCTGCTTGTGCTTGCTTGCGTTCTGTCTTTGTGATCAAAGGGGAAGAGGGTCTTAGGTTTAGATACAGCGAACGTGAAGTGAATATGGGAATCCTGAGGTGTCAATATTTAATTTCCTTGTGGGGAAGGATCAGATGGGTATACCTGCTTGATGGGAAGGAAGGGAGCCAGGGCAAAGGAACATGTGAGAGAGAGTTTGGAGGGGGGATTACTATTGAAGCTATGCTTTAGGATTAACTGCTATTTGATGTTGAGTGGGGCGAGAGAGAGAGAGAGAGAGAGAGAGAGAGAGAGAGAGAGAGAGAGAGAGAGAGAGAGAGAGAGAGAGAGA
>JAODLI010073912.1:0-13779 GCA_027575585.1 Percopsis omiscomaycus
AATTACAGTTTGGCCCAGGACTAAAATTTTGCAAAGACACTCACACACACGCACGCACGCACACACACACACACACACACACTCATGTCCTGTGGTCTTGACTATGGGAGGAGGTCATGCCATCAGCTGAGGTGATTTTCTGGGTGTGCAGGGAGAGAGGGGAGTCTGTGGCCTGGGCTTACCCAGAGATGGTGCTCCTTAGCTGGGTCCGCAGCACATTCTGACACAATAACACCCAGGCTGGGGCGCATGAAGACATGTGCACGCACGGCCGCGCTTAAAAGTCAGTGAAAATACACGGCACACGGCGGAAAGAGAGCGGGCAGATGTCAGCCACATGTATCCTTGAGTGACAGTGATGGGTTAGAAATGGGCATTTATTTGCCATTATTGGCTGTGAAACTGCTGACTGCTTTGACCCTGGGATGGCAGATTATTGAAGATTGATGGCTCAAGGTCACTACAGATGCACCCCAACATGACTGCCTTCCTGTTTTTTATTATTTTGTATTTAAAGCTGTGCTGTCATAAACTGTTTACTTTTAGATGTGAAAACTGATTTTTTTAAATACTGTAGGCCATTTCTTTTAAAATGATCTTTGGGTTACATCTGAGGAAGTTTCAATATTAGTTTCGGGTTCTTCACAAAACTGTGTTGTAAATACACTTTAGTTTATTATTGCCAATCGGTGAAAATGTCAGTATTTTACATTTTGTAGGGATAACATCCTACCTGCGTAAGCTGACAATTTAATGGAACAACCTTGTCTGTAGTTGCTTTAAACTGTGAATTGATACTGCCCTCTAAAGGTTAAACGCAGGCTATTGCAGCTGCGATTCTCTATAGGCTGATTTTGGAAGGAATTCATGTAGAGAAAGCATCTGCTGCAATTAGCCTATGACGTCTGTTTAGACCGTAAAGGAAAGATGGAGATAAGGGATGGGCGGGTGTGTGTTATAGCCCCCCACTTTGTATATATTTTTAGGTGGCATTGTTTAAAATTTGCTAGACAGACAAGCTTCTGTTTTCAAGATTTCAGGAAAATATAGTTTTGCTATTTTGACTGAAATAAACAGCCAACAACAAGAGGTTCACTGATTTAGACTGACTTGGTTCACCCCACCGCCCCTTCTCACGTCTCGCAGATTTTCAGGCCGTGCCCGTGCGTCCTCCCTCCCCAGACCGGGCGTGGCCAAGATCCACTGGAGGGCGGTCCATTGCCAGGGGAAGGAGTCAGACCTGCTGCAGTGTGCCAAGACTTCCTGGAACGGAGGCGAGTGTCCGCTGGCTGCAGCCGTCACCTGCAGCCAGCAACAAGGTACAGTAGGCCTCGTGGAAATAGATGGAACCTTTTTATAAAGGGGCCTTGCGTAGTCGACTCTTCTAGAAAGTACTGTGCATATGTATATGATATGTGGACACTTTGGCTCAGGGATGTGGTGTTTAAAACGTGTACACAATCGCACACAATGATTTTACACACCACCTGTCCAGTGAACTGCTTATTTAAAGGAGGGGGACAGCAGGAGAGAAAGGGGGCGTGGGGAGCTGTTTTCATTGCTCCACACTGGGAACAAACAGAATACATGTAACCCTTTTCAAACCATCGTGCAGCAGCAGCGACACTCCCTGTGCGGCTGGTCGGAGGTCGCCTGGGGTCGGAGGGCAGGGTGGAGGTGTTTCACGGAGGCCAGTGGGGGTCCGTCTGTGACGACCAATGGGACGACAGTGACGCAGAGGTGGTCTGCAGACAGCTGGGACTGAGGTGAGGACACACACAAACACACACACACACACACACACACACACACACAGATGCATCCCAACCAAGCACAGCACATAATTTATGTGAAAAGGCGAAAATGAAAAAAAAAGTGACAAGAAGGATAGACAAGAAAGCCGAAATGAGACGATGTGGGTGTCCAGACCTCTCTCTCTCTCTCTCCCTCTCTGTCTCCACAAGAATGTGAAGTATTCTTTCCATTCGGAAACACAGGGAGAGACCCTGCACCGAAGTAGATGTGGGAGTCAGCCAGAGAATCACATTCATTGTCCCTGGGTGGATGTTAGTGCTATAGAGTTATGCATACTTAGCAGTATCACACTCTGTAGACAATGGCGGGTGTGTGTGCGTGTGTGCATGTGTGAAAGCATTCTTTATGATTATAATTCCAATATATATGAAACCATCATCTCCCATATTGAATTTCAACGATTCAGCATCTGTATACGTAGGTGAGTGAGACAAAGGCTAGGCCAGGATAGTGTTACCTGCTCCTAAATACTGATGAGGCAGGTCATGGAAGGTCATGGGTTCGAACCCCAGAGGTGGCCTACCTGTAAGCATCCTTGAACGAGATGTCTAACCCCCACCTGCTCCTTGAAATACAAACCTTTGTACTTGTGATTGTACTAACTGTAAGTTTCTTTGGATAAACGTGTCTGTTAAATAACCTATTTATATGGTACTTTTCCTCACTGTTAGTTGTACAGAAGCCTCTGCTAAAGCAGGGGTTCCCAAACTTTTCTGCTCCCAACCCCCACAATAACGGTGCCAGAGACTCACAACCCCCACTATGGCTAAAGCACACAAACGTTGCGCGCAGCCGCTCACACGCACTAATAGGCCTATCTGAACACGAGCATAACGGCAACACTAAAGAACACAACACCCTAACAACCATAATATTATTTTATAGTAATTTAATATAGGCTAGTAGCGGAATACATCTAATCGTTTTAAATTTGTATTTTATTTCTGGAAATCATCTCGCGAGCCCCGGGGGGGGGGGGGTCCCAACCCCCCACTTTGAGAACCACTTTACTAAAGGACCTGATTGTCAACATTAGGTGCGAGCCCACAATGCAACAGTAACGTTTGCTCCTCTGCGGTCTCGGCAGCGGCGTGGCCAGGGCGTGGGCCCAGGCGCGCTACGGCGAAGGTTCGGGCCGCGTGTGGCTGGACGAGGTACGCTGCACGGGGAACGAGCTCTCTCTGGACCAGTGTCCCAAGAACGCCTGGGGGGAGCACAACTGCCTCCACTCGGAGGACGCAGGGGTCTCCTGCAGCCCGCACACAGGTGGGCTGGAACACAAGACTAGGACCGCCAATACAACCGGGGTCGGGGCTCTGTGACTAAAGTAAAACATAGCATACAGTACTGCTGTGTGTACAGCTGATTTAAAGGTATACTAAGCAAGGTTTTCACTTTAAGGAGGGGAACTTCTTGCTGGTTAGTTGAAACCAGCAAAAAAAAAAACATATCAAACCATAGTAATAGCACCCTCTACAGGTGGAACACGTGCTATTGTAGTTGCTTTTAGCACTTAGACAGTTGTCTTTTTCCATTGATTATTTGGGATTGGAGAGGCGCACACAATAGAGGAGTGTAGTTTTTAATCTAGCCCATATTGAACCATATGGACTGATGTGTGTTTTGTTGGGTTCTGTGATTGGGTACAGAGGAAGTGGAGGGTGGAGTCGGGCTACGTTTATGTTTGGACTACAAAAAGCACCAGTGTATTTCTGAAGTTAGTTAGTTAGAAGACGTTTTCATTCAGTCTCTGTCTCGCACTCTCCAGACGGCACAGTGAGGTTGGCAGGGGGTGCGGGGGGGCACAAGGGACGTTTAGAGGTCTTCTACAACGGCCAGTGGGGGACAGTGTGTGACGACGGCTGGACCAGCTCCAACACACAGGTGGTGTGTAGGCAGCTCGGATACAGGTAATGCGCATGGAGGCACACACACACACACACACACACACACAATACGCAGGTTTTTCAGACAGCTGTGTGCTGTAAACCCTTTATTAAACCAGGAAAAGCTCTTGAGATTAAAACATCTCTTTTTCCTGTGATTTAATGGTCTATTGTGTCCTGTCCACAATAGACCATTAAATCCCAAATACACACAGACAACATAAATCAAATAGAACATTAACATAAATAAATATAATACATATATATAATACATATACAACATAAATATAATAGAACATTGACATCACAATATGAAAACCTCAATCTTGAGAACGCAGGTTAGAAATATTTCCAGGGCAGGGAATCGACCTGAGCAGTTTTCCCAAAATGACGTGCGTGGGGGGGGGGGGTTTGTTCACGACTGTCGCGCATGCGGCGAACCTCGCAGGTCAGGTGAGACGCTCGCCTCGGACGGAGCAGACGCGACCCCGGTCCCGCCCTTCGGGGTGAGCTCGGGTCCCATCCTATTGGACGACGTGAGTTGCACGGGAAAGGAGCCTGGCCTGTCGCTGTGCAGGAGGAGGGAGTGGCTCCGGCACGACTGCACACACAGAGAGGACGTCCATGTTGCCTGCAGCCCCGAGCGCACGGGCCAGAGCGGCATCCCCACCAGTAAGAACGACAGTAACCCTGACCCTGTAGAACCTCCACTGTGGCTGCCTTACGTCACCATGAATGAATACATTTAACCCCTGGTTCACAGTTCCGGTGTGAGTCACTTACCTATTGTCTCAACCTATTGCTTCTTAAAAACACACTTCTAACATGTATACAAATCAGCGTCAGCATTTTATACGGTGTTTATTGCAACTTTTAACCCAAAACGCATTATATCTATCAAATAAACAATACAACAATTTAATTCTGGGAACTTTTATAATAGACTATATATAAAATATTTTGTCAAACACCAGCGTGAGAAATTAATATTGAGGTATGGAAGCTTTTAACAAAATGTAAATACCCCTTTAAAGCGTAAGCAAAAGCTCTAGAAATCCAGGAACAGCACTATATACTGAACACAGGTTATTGTGTTCAAGGTGAAATCATATCAAATGACATCACCGTATTGTTCAGATAAAGCAGATGCAATAACCCAAGTTCAGTTTATAGAGGGCGCTGTACCTGCGGTTTGATTTTAGTTTTTGGTTACTTTAACAGCTGCTAGATAGATGAGAAAAAGTGACCTTTTGTCACTGTACCCTTGTGGGTCATTTACTAACGGTGAAGTGTAAGGCACTGAAGTGGATTAGGGAGTTTGCCTTTGAGCCTTGTAAGACCTTTAGTGTGAGAGAGAGAGAGAGAGAGAGAGAGAGAGAGAATATTTATGAAGGGCCCAGTCTACATACTGTGTGTCTCAGTGTGTTTACATATTCATAACGGATACAGATTTGTTCCACATGCTTCCCAGACAAGAAAGTTCGTGTTTGCTCTTTATGTCTGTGCATCTGTTTCAATGTCTAAGGGTGGGTTGTTATAGCAACACCCCTGGAAATGTGGAGTCCATTTCGGGAGGGTGGGGGGCTATAGTAGGCGAACGTGCATGTACGCGCACTCACACACACGCTGAACAAGCTATTCTCACACAAACATGCACATACTTGCAAGGGCCTGGACATGTTTGCCGCCAAACAAGCTAAACCCTTTAAATATTTATGTTAAAACAAAGGGCAGCAGCCAGGGATACATGAGGCAGTGAAGAACAGCTCACACGGGAGGTTACTGAATTTTCCTCTAGTAGTTGGGATTAGCCAGTAACACGAGTAGGCTGATCTTGATCCCTGTCTGAAACCTATGCCAGACTCAACCTGCACTCACTAAGACCTCAGCTCACTCAGCAGGCAAAAGCCAACAATCCCAGAGAGACAGATAAAGGCTGATGGAAGTCGGTGCTGGCTTAAAATAAAAACCTAGAAAAATAAACACAGCTGCCAACTGACTTATCCCTTCTTAACTTAACACCCAGTTGAAACATAACGATTCAACCTATCTGGAATAAACCTTAAATGGCTTGTCCTCTCCCTCACTTACATCATCCATATCTGATCTTTAAAAGTCCACTAAGTGCCAGAAAATTAAACCAGCCTCCGCAAACTCCAGACATTAATAAAGATGCATTAAGAGCAGCTAGGCAAGGGTTGAGTAGTGGGATTAGAGTCCTCATTACCTTCAAATAAGGAGGCTCATGAAAGGGATATACCTCATGGTTTTCGTCCCAATAAAGTGAGGATGATATACGAGCTGAAATAGTATGACTCCTTTTCCGCCGTGTGCCAAGGGGGACTCGCCAACCCCCTTCCCCTTCAGACTGAAATAGAAATGTCATTTGTAGCTAGGTTTGCTTGGCAAGAGCGTGGTCACTCGCACCCTGCAGATTCCCACTAACGCATGATGTGTGATGCGCGCGCGTGTGTGTGTGTTTGTGTGCGTACGCATGCGCCCATTTTCGAACATACTGTACATTGTTCAATGTTGCCTTTTAGAAAAACAGATAAGCTAGGCAATGCTTTGAAGCCTCTCTCCCTCTCTTTCTCACTATTCCCCCCTGTGAGAGCCCCTCATTTCAGCGACGTGTGAGAGCAGCGTGTGTTTATGTGTGGTGGGATAAACAGAAGACAGTGTTTGTGTCTCAAAGTGAGGGAAAACGGCAATTTCCTTTCAGGAACGAGCGCAGGGTAAACTTTCCCACATTTCCCATTCTGGCACTCCGCTCCTCTTGTGCTTGTTGTGTCCCATTACTCCTCCCCAACAAGACAACGAGAGTTTTGTTGCGTGGAACCACCCCTGAAGTTATTCCAGGACGGCAGCGGACAAATTGACCGCGTGGGAGAGTGCATTTGTCCGCGTTTGGCTAGCACAAACGTGGTCCGCTCACTTACGCAGCTAATATACGCTGCTGTACGTGAACTATAAAGCCGACGGGCACACTATCCAAGTGTAACCAGTCAAAGGTAGTTGACTTGACATGAGCCAGGAGGGAAAACAAATTCTTCAAACACATGGAAAATATATATGAAGATCAACTTAGCCACAAATGATGGATGGTTTGAACCTTCAGAGCAGTTTAATTGGCAATCCCTGATGACTGCTGTTTCACAGAAGTGGATGAATAATAAGAGAGGCAGATGAGGAAAAATTATGAATTGATGGACAATAGACAATTTTTTCGGAGTGACACGGGCTTAAGTGATTCCCCTGCTGGGACCATATACACAGTGTAAACACACATAAACATACACACTGAGGTAGCGAGTAGGTTATTCGTATGAGGAGAGACAGGTGCTTGAGATACTTTCTCAAGAAGGCACATTCCCTGCATGCTATACAGTTTAACGTGTACGGTCAAGTGTGTATTTTTTTGTGTATTTGTGTGTGTGTGTTCGGGGGGTTTATTTCTTAAAAGTATGTTTCTCTCTCTCTCTCTCTCTGTGTGTGTGTGTGTGCGCGTGTGCGTTCCAGGTGTGCCGGTGAGGCTGGTGGGAGGCGAGAGCCCCAGGGAGGGCCGGGTGGAGCTCTATCTGTCGGGTCAGTGGGGGACAGTGTGTGACGATGGCTGGACCGACCGGGCCGCTGAGGTGGTGTGTCGACAGCTGGGACACAGGTATACTATATGTGTGCCCCATTATACTTCTCTTCTGGTCGTTGTTGTGTTAAAGGTACGCTCCTCAATTTGTGTCTGTGCCCTGTGATGGAAATCAGCAATGTTTTGGTTTGAAACTCAAGAGAGCGCATGCCCCGCCCACACATGAATGCTTGAGGGTAATAAGGCTAAAGGCCCTGCAGTGTTTCAAAATGGGGTACTGGGGGAGGACAGTTAGGGTTCTGGGGGTGCTATAGCACAATGAATGAGTGCACCTTTAATATATATACTGTATATTTATACGATTATCTTTTACAGTGTTTGCGTGTGAAACTGTGCTTATGCAGCAAAAATAAATGAATAGCTTGCGTGGGGTTGTGGGCTTGATGGGCGGGGGGGGGGGGTTGTAAACTACTACTACTACTACTACTTTGAGAAAACGACCAGTGGAACCACGGAACCTTCCCCTATTCCCTCTTTTCTCTGCCCCTCTTCATGCGTCCGTCCCATCAATCTCACTTGGCCTTGCTCAGGCGTTTGCAGTAGCCGCGTCGAGGTGAAGCGGGAGGGCCACTCCACCCGGGGGACGAGTGGTGAAAACCTGAGCTGTGATAGGAATAGTGTGACCGCTCTATATGTCACACCTACGCCGTGGGGGGCTCCAGACAGTCTCCTCTGTTTAGGAGATCTATAAACACTTTAGGACAATTGACTCTTGGCGATTTCTCTCCGTTTTATTTAGTTTTTAATCATATTTTCCCTTTCTGTCTCCTCTCCCAGTCTTGTCGGTTTGGAGTCAATGCTTCATCAGAACCTCTTAGCATGAACAGTCATGCAATTCACATTCCGTTCACATTTTGTACGTATTGTAGTGTTTCTCGTTATCGTTCAATAGTTTAGAATAAAATATGAATTATTATATTTAGGGAGTTTTCACCAAGACCCCGTGGCGTGCTAAAAGCTGGCACCTTTCAAACGTCATTAGCAGAGGTGGAAAAGTAGCTTCAAAAATAAAATAAACGTACTAATGTTCTCCCCCATGCATACTGTACCATGTGACCCTGGCTTATTAAGGGGTTGTCAGACCCTTTCCTGAGCCAAGAATAACATTAAATCAAAGGACGGGCTAACACAACTGACCAGACCCACGCAAAACGTAACACCAGATACGTTGAGGCAAAGCAAACTACCTCATCTCATCCTCGGTGTCTCGTATAATCCCCTCTATAATATGCTGTCACTTTTTCCCAGTACCCAGCAGGAGATCCCTCATCCATCCCACCGTTTCTCTAAAACGTCCGTGTGCAGATGAAAGCCACATGTGGAAAGCATAATCTTTGGACAGAAGAAGCGTGTTGGAGGCGTGTTACAGTCTCTGACTGGGCCCGGGGTGAAAGGTCACTGGATACACAACAGACCCCCAGACCCCCTAGAGACGATAAACCCTCGTATCCACAGCCGTGCATACGCATTTCATCTTTAAGAGATTAGACCCGTTGGTCCCAATGGAATGTAATTCATGGAAAGCCCAAGTTTATTTGATTGTTGGACTGTTTTAAATGTAGTTTGAAGTCACCCAATGTTTGTTACATTGAAACTCAACTAAGTATATACTGAAATTAGTGGCACACACACTGTGACAACCTGCAATCATCACCAGGTTTCACCACCAGGTTTCACAATCTGGAAACGCCCATTTTAGAAAATCAAATGTCACAACACATACAGTACATGCAGGGAGATAGGCATTCCAGACACATAATCAGATTACATATAAAACGTAAACGTTTTTTTGACATCACCCAGAAACATAGAGGGAAAAGCTGGACTCCTGGGAACTCAATCTAAACATTGCGTCATCTGTCACTTTCTACCACACCGTACAACGTAAATTCAAGCCCAATCGCATTATGATCATTTAATGCAACTGCCTTGTCTGTAGTTCTGTGGTTTTAAATAGTGTAAGATGTTTTTTTTTGCAAAAGAGGTTGCATTGCCTCAGCCAGACACACAATGAAATTATAAACTTAAATTGGATGGTTTAGGGCCTGAATGCGCCATCTGCTGCAAAGAGTTTGAAATATATACTGTATATCTCGAGCTCTGTGCAGATTCAGACCTAGTTAAGCGGAACTCGACAAATTGCAAGTTGGAAATGTACTTGTAGCACACACATACACACACTCATACTGTACACTCATGCAGAAGGTGTTTGATGGCTAGAATTGCGTTACATGCTGATAGCTTAATGTGCAGAGCAGATTAAATGAGGCCTAAAGTGTTTAAATGACTAAACGGTGCTGTTAGAGGGTCGCAATCTGCTAAGTGCTATAAAAGACAAACAATGGCGCTTTTATTTGGCTTCGCAGACCATTGAACACAGTTTGAAAATGAAAGAGAAAGCTAGATTTTTTAACAAAGTGGATTGGAGAAACCCATAGTTGATGCATGAAGTCTGAAGGATGACAAACTTGGAATAACAAGATATATAATACAATAGATGAGGGGGGAGGGGGAGAGTTATGTTGAATGGGTATACAGTATAATGTCAGTACATATAAAAATCAACTGAGGAAATCTAAAAACTGGTTTCCCTGGGGGACTTGAGTTACTTCTGTATCAAAGGTTTGATAGTGTTTCATTGTTTCCCCTGATGGCTGTGTTTTTACACGAACGGCAAGCAGCCCCGAATTCAGTCTTTTGGCATAGGTTGAAATTGGAAATGACTTTCTATGCCCTTGTGTGGTTAGTGTGCTATTGAATTGACTCCTTGGAGAGCCGGCCTCGGTGAACTAGGCACTGCAGGGGAAGCTATTAGAGAAGGAGGCCGGACACGCTAGCTGCCTGAGTGACAGGAGACTTCCTGCGGAGCCAGCAGTGGTTACGATCCCCATAACCCAGCACACCCCGGGGGCCCCCGGGGGCACAAAATGAGAGCCCCTCTAGCAGATCTCTGTCTAAGCCAATTGTAATCACAACAAGCAGTTGAGTCATGTACAGGGTAGTGGGTTGTTAATATGAAGTCAGAGGTGAGGCTGCGACAGAGTTTCACTGATGCTGTTGTTATCAGACTGGAGAGGACTTGACCTCATGTGTGTCATGTGCAGAGAATCACAAACCATAACATCTCCGGGGGCTGGATAGTCTAGTGGTCTAGGTGTTGGACTCCCAGCTGTAAGGTCGTGGGTTCAAGCCCCAGAGTTGGCCTACCTGTAAGCATCCTTGAGCAAGATGCCTAACCCCTATCTGCTCCATGTAATAGAACAATGTAATTGTAAGTCGCTTTGGATAGTCTGCTAAATGCTGTAACTGTAACATCTCCTCGCACATCATTAGCGCCTATGTGTGCACAGCAAAGCTATTTTCAACTAATGTTGGTGAAAATCTGTTGCAGCAGTTCTAAAAGTCTACATAAAAACATACCAACGCATGGATTTCTGGGACAACAACCACTTTAATGAGACCCTGCAACGTTAAATTACAATTGGGTAATTTTCTGTCCAAATTTTTTTATCCAAAGCGACTTACAATGAGTACAATTACAGGTATTACATGGAGTAGGTAGGGGTTTTTCTTCTTGCACAAGGATGCTTACAGGCCAACTCCAGGGCTCGAACCCATGACCTTTCGGCTGGGAGTCGAAACACCACAGACCACTAGACTATCCTGCCCCCATTTCTGGCAGACCAGCAGACATGTACTTTGGTACATTTGTCGGTGTTCAGTACAAGTTCTACTCGTTACAATTTGTGATTCAACCGCAGAACAAAATGCATTTCTGGGGACCAATAGAACTGAAATGTATCTCTATGTGCCCCCTAGTGGTGAGGCGAGGGCCCGTGTGATGGCGTACTTTGGTGAAGGGGCGGGGCCCATTCACATAGACAACGTGAAGTGCAGCGGGGAGGAGCGCTCGTTAGCCGACTGTATCAAACAAGCGCCAGGCACACACAACTGTCGCCATAGCGAGGACGCCGGGGTAATCTGTGACTACGGCCAATCACAGCCCACCTCTAAAGAGGTCAAAGGTCAGTCTTCAGCATGGGTTAACAGTATTCTGTAACAACAACTTTTCTTAAGGTTGATGGTAGAGAATATGTATTTTTAACAAGACTGGTATAGTGTATACTGTAGCTCTTGGATAAACCCCAGGATAGCAGAGCTGCAAATAACAAACAATAATCTTCATAATTGATCAATCTGTGTAGTATTTTTTCCATTATGTGATTCATTTAGACCATACAATAATAAGTTTACCCAGCAGTACAAGGCTTGACTATTATGTAATAAGGAACAATGTCAGAAATGCACAATTTGTTTTGATACGTCACTGCAGATTATTCAATGACTAAAATTCATTGTCAAAAATTTCAATGAATCGCTTCCGGATAAACATTAATAAACCTGTAACTGGCTTGATGAGAAACCAACTTCTGTTTTTCCAACACTGTTCTTCTTCTTCTTTTAAGTTGGAATGAGTAAAAGCCCCAATTCATCACCAGAAGCACCAGTGAATGTATATGGAACTGTACGGTGTTTAACAATCACACCCATTGTTCCACTCTAATGAGAAACAAATGGCTGTAGTCTCTGAACGTGTGAGAGGCTAGTGAGCGAAGGGCGACCAGATGTGTCCACATGGTATTACCTCACCCTCTCTGTCACAGGTGCTGGACTCTGCCCGTCTATTACGCCTCTTTTACGCCTCTACTCAGGCGCCATGTCTGTCCCATAGATTTAGGAGTGCATTTTGTCTATTTGCAGTTCAGGAAAGTAGATTTTCTGAAGAATCACTTACCCGCTGTTTGAAGGTTCAAATGTCCGCACGTACACACACACACTATGTAAGTGATCTCTCATCTATTATATTAATCAATGAAATAATCAAATAAGAGTCGCATATGGGCCCAAAGGTATGGTTTAATAATCAACCCCCCACTCTCTCTCTCTCACACACACACACACACACACACACACACTAATGGGTCTTTTCTGTCTATGTCAGATCCGGGGGACTTGGTTTGCGGTCTCCGGCTCGTACACACTCGCCAGCGGCGAATCATCGGAGGAGAAAATTCTTTGAGGTATGACAGAAATGGGTCTCATACCGCCTGCAGAAGAGAATTTAGACGCTCTGCAAATGTCTTCCCAACGGAGTTGAACCGCTTATACATACTGTATGTAAACAGGTGTGCTTTGCAAACTTTACAAAATCCATTGGACTGTAGCTAGAAAGATCATCGAAAAAGTGTGCAGGGTTCCAACGGACCAAGGAAGTTCTGGAAATTTTAGAAAAGACGATTCCCAACAGGGAATTTGCTTCATTCTTTAGGTAAATCCTGGAAAATCAGGGGATTTTGCGGGCAGGGGTTAAAGTTCTTTCTGCGTAAGGTGTCCCCCCCAAGCAGGTATTTGTTCCAGCATACCTCCATCTGAATTCACTCACCTGAGGCAAGTGGGGGATCAGGTGGGGGTGGGGTGTGTGTGGGTGTGTGGGTGTGTGGGTGTGTGAGGGTGGGTGGGGGGAGGGGGGTGCAGCATTGGAACAAAGAGCTGCAGGACTGTGGCACTCAAGGACCAGAGTTATAAATCTTTGACTTGGTGTTTATAAATAAAACAAAAACATGTAATGTTATGTCTACAGTAGGGGTGTCCCCCGACTAAGAATTTACACAGTCGAATCTGATTGGTCAAGTCTTGGTCAAGTTGTATTTGTGTGCTCATTGATCCATATTAATTATATATATATATATTACTAGACATTTCAGTATGTCTAGTAGACTACTCTTGTCAGAATACCACAGGCATGTCAATGAGCCAGTCAAGATGAATGGTTATCTATACATGAAAGAGGAAATAACACGATAATAAGAAATCCAACACTGCATAACCCCCGTTACGAGAGTACCTATAAACACAAATTGAACAACGAATGTGTTACAATTCAGAACTTCCTCACAGAAACTGCAATCATAACATGCCACGGTGGGCCAGAATGAAAACAAACACTGGCTTACCTGCTGCAACAAGGTGGAGTCCTGCCGCAGCGCGACATTTCAAATCTTCAAACATAATCCCACGGGAATGGATGGACTGACTGACTGACTGACTAAATAAATAAATAATAATCGAATCCAGCTCCTTAAATTGAATCGTTGGTTTGGGGCGGGGGTCACCGCTAACTTATAGGGGATAGATATTCAACGTTTTGTCTTGGAATGTCATGTAAAAGGCAGGGAATTTGGCATTTGACCTAAGGTGGTAACATTATTGTGTGTGTGTGTGTCTGTGTGTCTGTGGCATGTCATGTGTCCAGTTTTAGCTTGTACACTTACTTAAAGGACCAGTGTGTAATATTTAGGAGGCTCTAGTGACAGAAATGCAATATAAGATCCACAACTATGTTGTCAGTGGTGTACAAAGACCTTATATAATAAA
>JAODLI010073913.1:0-13777 GCA_027575585.1 Percopsis omiscomaycus
TGTTGCATCCAAATTTCATTCTACCAGAAATGGGGGCCATCAGTTCTAGGCAACTAGCCATACTGCGACATCTAGTAATTGTAGTTCACACACCGTTTAAAAAGAGAATCTTCCACACAAAAAATAAATAAATAGATTTTTGATCTGGAAATCGATTTGAATATCGTGGAAAAGTTTTCTTTTTTTCTTTTTTTCAGTAATTGAATTCTAAAAGTGAAACTATTCTAGAGTCATTATACATAAAGTGAAATATTTCAAGCCCTTTTTTGTTTTAATCTTGACGATTACGGTTTACCGCTCCATGGAAATCAAAAATCCAGTAGCTCAAAATATTAAAATAAAGAATTTATAATACAGAAATGTTAACCTTCTGAAAAGTATTTTCAGAAGTATTTGTTAATTTATACACTTAATACTTGGTCAGGGCTCCTTTTCGATGCAGTAACAAATTACTGCATCGAGGCGGCGTGGCATGGAGGCAATCAGCCTGTGGCACTGCTGAGGTGTTATTGAAGCCCAGGTTGCTTTGATAGAGGCCTTCAGCTCGTCTGTATGGTTGGGTCTGGTGTCTCTCATTTTCTTATTGACAATACCCCATAGATTCTCTATAGGGTTCATGTCAGGCTAGTTGGCTGGCCAATCAAGCACAGTAATTAGAGATGCAGCGGTCGACCGGCCATCGACCGGCCATCGACCAGAATCTGACGTCTTTTGCTTCTAACACGTGATCGGCAACCGGCTGTTGTTTTTATTTTAATTTATTTTTTATTTTTGTGTTCCGGAAGCGTAGGCCTATATGCTCAATGCACAGAATCTGTAATGTCTGCAATGTCCCGCATTTTACAATGCGGGAATAATGCGCCTTTGTATTTACAGTATTTACTTTCACTGCAGGTCATATGCCATGCTACTAAATAAGCCTTGGTTAGTAATAATTAGGTGAACGATACAGATGCCAGTATTACTTTAGATGATTGCTGTAAGCAGGTTTGATAGTTTGATTGAATCCTGAAGCCCTCGGACCCTCTCTGAGGCTCAGTCAGAAAGAGCTGTGCCATGCCTTTCTGTAAATAGACTTTCGTTGCTATTTCTTCCCCTGAAGTGCTGGAGAAAAAAAGCTGTGCCACATGCCAAATTAAAACCGCTGACCTAGATGTGATGCCAAAGCAAACGGCTATTGAAAGTTTCCCTCTTCATATCACCTCCATATCTCCTGTACTGTTTGATTATGTGCCTGTTTGGCAGCTCTCCTTATGATGTCTCTATTATATTAACTTCTAAAATGGGGGTTTGGGTGCTATTGTTTTGCTGGTGAAATGGCATATCTACAGTTTGACAGTCTTATATTGTTTTTATTATATTGTCTTCTACATACTATTTCCAATATAGCACAGTTTTTCATTGTGAGACCACAATGACTGAGGCCATAATGAATGTACAGCCATGGAAAAAATCACTTTGTTTGTGTGTGTGTGTATATATAATTGTATTTATATTAATCCATATATATATTAATATTTAGATTTTTTTTTAAAATGTTTTTATAAAATATATTTATAATGTATTTTAAAATTTTGCACTGGTCTCTTATTTTTTCACTGGCTGTATGTATCCATGCATGTGTGCATACATACAGTACATCAAAAACACATTTTATCTCAACGGGCATCATGCAGTAGACATCACAAATGCTACTCATTGCATTACATCTCTGCTTGTCCTGCATGAAATGAGGAATGTATTTCCACATACTGTATACTGCCCATTAGACCTTATCATGGCTGCAGCAGGAAGCAGGGCATTTCTATTATTCATCTGAATATAAAAGTACATTATGTCTGCAGTTGTTCCAGGCCTTTTTGATTGCGACTATGTGTGATGGCAGTGCAATTGTTATGGATATTTGATGCTCCTTTCTGGGTTGGTTGGGAAAATGACTGGGGAGAGCACCTAACTAATTGATTTGTCTCTACACGTCAGTATTCTAAGGCCGCATCTATGCACAGGGAAAACTGAGTTTTTGACCCTGCGGCCACACTACCGTTTTCCCTCCCCTTTAAAAAAAAAAAAAAAGTATCTGCGTCCATACAGAAACGGTGACTCCGGGGGAAAACGCATATGTCATTGAACTCCGCATCCTCAGGTTGCTAAACACATGATTGTATGCCGCTCCTCCTTGTCATTTCCACATTTGTTGTTTTGTTTTTTTTCTACTCTCCTTCGCTGCCAAAATAGTATTTTAGTGTGATCGTGTGATTCTGCATGTGACGTCAGCGTTTCTGAAAAACTCTATTTTCAGTGCTGGAAAAAGTCAGATCAGTGTGGATGGAAGGCTAAAACGGAGAGATAAAGATGCGTTCTCAAATGAAACCGTGCTAGTGTGGACAGGTCCTAGGTGAGCATGTTGAAGTTCTGGATATTAGGTTATTTACGGGGTTGTTGTGAAGACATCCCGAGGGTGCCCAGCCACAGACGTGCTGAGAAATGAGCCTGCTAATGTGCTAATTACTTGTCAGTGGACTGCTCAGATGAAAGTTGCTTCATGGTAATATGTTTTCAGTTTCCTCTTTACAGTCTATCTCTTATCAGTCTACTGTTCAACCAGTGTCAGAGATGTTAGTGGAGATACATTGGAGCCCAGGTATGGCTGGGGGGAAAGGGTAAAACATTTTTTTTTACTAAATACAGCCTCCAAAAGTATTCAATTCCAAATGTCAGAACATGGAGTTAACTCTTCATATGTCATAGCCTCTATGTTACAAGTGCTTTCATTTCTTTACACTTGAAAGGCTCATATTTTGCCTTTAAAGCACAGCTTGGTTTTTGTGGTCATTAAAAGGTTGTTTTTAATCAATGAATTGCTCAATACCATTACATTGCACCTTAATGGAAGCCTAGACCTCCATATTGATTTTCATTGTCATGCAAAGTCCTCTTGCTATAGACCTCTGTTATTAGCCGGGATGGACAAATATGGTCATGTGAAATCCCCACACGTTACATTGGTCCCAAATGTCCGGATCAACTTGTGTAAATATGACATTTGGACTTGTTTTAACATTAAACTAGGACTTCAGAAATCTAACATAATGTGATATCTGATACCTCAAGCCATCTGTTAAAATTGTTTACTTGTATTTGGCTTGGTCCATCATATATGAGGAGGTGAAAAATGTTTTCATGGAGAGCTAAGGATTTTAGTTTTTTCCCCTTGTGCTACAGGCACAGCAGGCAAGTGGTTATTTCATTCGTCGTGCTGTGGCTTCGTAATATTGGATTTCTGTCCTTAAGGACTTAGCTAGGCAGTAAGGCACACAATTGAATGCCTGTATTATGCTTGGCTGGTTTGTCGTGGAGACTTCTTACAGTATGCAGCCTAGCATGGCTTATTAGCCAGGTGATTTAGGGCCAGGTGTAACTCTGAGCCAGTAAATCATTGAGCAATATGGTTTGTTCCATACTATAGCAAAGAGTAATAGTTTGACTCCCAGGAAGGGCCTCTTGTAGATGCTGTATATTTTAAATGTCATCCATTTTAGCCTCCCTCTGCTAAAGGGCTGCCTGTGACATTAGTAAACCATTCTGGAACTTAATTGGCTACAGTCCCGATCTAAGTCAGGTAGACAGGCTCACATTTTAAATGTCACAAGCAGTTACACTGGGGTATGTGTCACTTTATCAGTTTGCCAGTGCCACGTAGTTCCAATGTCACAGCAATGAAGGTACATCAGGTACACAACGGTGCTCCGAATGGCCTTTCTTTGAAAACCATTTTCCCTTGAGGGTTGTGTGATAACTGTAAAGCTTACAGCGTCCTCAATATCTTGGGCTCCGAGGACACAGTGACCTCTGCATGCACCATACTGGATGGTAGGTTATTTATAGTTCTGCATCTGTGCGCAGATGTTGCTTTATGTATTTATTTGTTCTCCCAAGTATATAAAAACGGATTTCGCCCGTTTCATTATTTATTTTGGTTGGGTTTTGACTGTAGAAACTAGGACTGTAAAACTGGTGATTTGTACTTGGTTAGACACTGTTTATACAGTTTGTTTTTACTTGCTTTAGCTTTAAGGTTCTATGTTTTTATGCAAGTATTTTATGCAATACACTGTTTTCACCTTTGCCCATATAGGCTCCCGTAGAGGCAAAATCATTAGCATTCTCCCTGTATAGATGGAAGCCCTAATACAGCCTGTCCAGCAGAACCTGGTTCAGTGCTTCATGTCTGTAGATTGTGTATCCCACCGCAAGTCCCTGTTCATTCCACATCATTTCCTGCACTTCATAATGAGGGATGTGGTGGGATGTGACAGGATTCTGTGTCCACTGTGCAGTGGTCTTTGCAAGTCTTTGCAAATGGACAGGCAGCACCCTACCTGTTATCCCACCACAGAGGAAGAGGATATTAATGCAGAATTACCTTTTACAATAATTTTGCATTTTACCTTTTTAATTTTATGGTTGTTTTTTTTTGGGGAAAATTATTCTTCATCACACCAGGATGGTTCCTGATTCAGTTTGCTTTACTGACAAATCTTTACTTTTTAGCTAGCTGAGTACCTTTCAGCTTAACATAAGACAGCAGAATATATTTTTTATAGCTGTATTTTAAACATGCTCTGAAGCCTGTTGTTGGATGGGAATTTAGAATTGGCTATAGAATAGAATAGAAATCATACCTACCCAATTGTGTAACATCTGAGTAATTTCATAGGTTACATATCACTATTTATGAACACTATTTAATGTACACAACAGGCAGTTATTTTCCCACTGGGAGGTCTTACTGCCTTCATTCCCATATACAGCAGATTCGGCCTGGTGTTTCTCCTACACTAGCTCAGCACTAAAACAAGGTCAAACCATGTTCTGTAGCGTAAGAGCCCACTACATCCTACATGAAAAATAATGATACTGTAGCTCATTGTGACAACTTCATAAGGTGTCCAAGGATTACAAGTGGGTAATAATTGTTTGGAACATCTAGATGGGGAACCATCTAGATGTTCCATGGTTCTCAATATACAATCAGTCTAGTGTTACGGGTGCTAGGTAGGCTACCTATAATAATCCATGCCTATCAGGGACTGATGTAAATGTGTTGAGGGTTCATTTCCATGTGTTACCTTGCTATATCTCCTTTACAATTATCTGCACGATAAGCCAAAATACCAAGCAGCTGTAGATGGTTATTCCAGGGCTGTCCTACGTATTGCGTAATTATGGTTGCAGAATATTTTGTCCCCCTCTATTTTGAGTGCAACAGCTGATTAGACAGGGACGGTACTGGTGTGTTGCGTTGTGACGCCATGTAAACCCTCAGCCAGGGATCACATGGGACCTGACGGTATTGATCTCTCATATGGTTGTCAGGGATGTAATGCCGAGGTGTGTGTGTGACTCTTCCACACTGCAAAATCTATAGGTTGAACCAACAGTTCCTCCACACATTATTAAACCATCGATCTGGACCTGCTATCTTTCGCTGATTGGGTGATGGGCGGGGAGGCCATGATTCAGTTTACTGCCCAATCATAAAATCCATTTGCAGTTCTGATAATCTGGTCTCTTAGTTAGCTGCTACATTCTCCTGACAGTGTTGAGGTCAAAATGTCGTTTTTGTCCATCAGAGCATGGGCAGAGCTAAATCTATTATTTCCAGTTTGAGCCAGGTGACTGGAAATACTGTTCTTCTGCCTATGCTGTTTAGGTTCACCCACAGTTTTGTGTGCAGCAGAAACATGCATTCATACAAATTCGTTGGGACAGTCTATTGCAGCATAGCATTATTTAGCACAGATATAGATGCGTAGAGACATTGTTGTGGTGAAGGGTTATTGAAAGCTTTTAGTGGAATGGGTTGAGTTAGGGTGTGACTTTTGTGTCCATTTGTGAAATGTATGTCTCTCCTTTGTTTTCTCAACAGTCCGTTGGACCTTTAGTTCAGTTAATCTTTAGTTTCCATCAACTGATGACCAAGTGTTCCACTCAGCTCTCCCTCCTTCAATGTCCCCTTTAAAAATCAAGCCAGAAAAGCAGCCGCTCTCTGCCATGAAGGCAATTGCACAGTTGGTGATTGTCTTTCCTTCCCACTGGGTTACATAAATTGAGATGCCCCTGTAGCCCCCCTGTCAGAAAGTCTCAGAAAGTTTTTAGAATAAAGCAATGTCTGGCTGGTACCCAGGATCAGAGTTGGCCCTTATCGCCTACCTCCAGCCTCTGATGTTGTTTCAAGCCAGCAGAGTAATTCTAGTTACCACGGGGACCAGACACGGCCTCCAGTCACCACCCTCAGCATAGTGAATCTAGCGGAGCTTCGCTCTCTCCAGGAGGACAACGACAGATGGAGCAGAGCAATTGCTGATGATTCCCCCCCCCATGGTCAGAAGCTCCACTTTCTGTGATAAGGCCCGGAGTTTGCTTTTACTCTTGTATCAAAGCCCCCTCCTGGGATGACCAGGCTGCCCTTGCTTGAAGAGTAATTTCAGTCATTTCCAGATTCTACGGGATGTATTAATGAAACGGCTTTGGCTAAAAACTGAGGCTGTGGTATGACAGACACCAACTGCCCTGGGACCACACATTTTAGGAGTCTTTACAGACTACATGTGGAAAATGCATTTATATGCATATATTTTAGCAGATAAGTGTTAGAGTTTTTCCATTTCACATTTTTTCACTGTATTAATTTGAAATACGCATAATTACCTATTTAGACAACTATGAGTGTGACCATTCTTAAAGGGGAATTCTGGGCAGTTTTAACCTGCACACTTTTACATCTCTTTCAACTGTGGGGATCCAGTTGTAATGCTATCTATGGTACTGAAAACAATAGTATTCTCAGCCACAAGACAAGTCCGCCTGTCATCAGGACCAGACTCCATCCTCTGTTTGTTGCCAAGCCTTGAGCGCAATGAATATTGTCTCTAATCAGCTTCCCATTTGGCACTGTGACAGGAATGCATTTTGTCAACTGACAGTGAATTGTCAGACTTGGCAAGAGGAGGGTCTAGGGCTGTGTCTATTTGTCTCTTGTTCCTGCTTAAAAGATTGAGATTTTATTTGGTTAAGGGAATAACCATTGATTTATCTGTCAGTTGTTTCTTCTCATTAACAGTACCCTAAATAGTCAAAGGAAGTTTGTGCGCTCATTGAAATCCCGTCTTAAGTTTTTAAACATTATATAAAGTGTATTGTTGTTGTTGTTCTCTCATAACTTTTCATGGCTAACCTCGGTTGCATTGTTAAAAGTGATGTCTTTGTGAGATGTGAAAGAAAAAGCCATTACTTTACTGACGGACTAGAAAACCTATCGCACAGCAGGGCATTTACGTTTCTTTCGGCTTTTAGATTCTTGTATCTCAAAACATGAAGGATTCAACTTTCCGCTAGGCAGGGGGAAATAGCAACCAAGCGACTTTGAAGATCCAACAATGATTTTTCACATCCTTTCTTCTCGTAATTGCTCCTTTCAGAACGGGACGGGCCTTCGGCTCTAAAAGCCGGGTAACATATGGCCTTTGATCTGACCCAGTCTCACAAACAACTGATTTCTCCAGTTAGGACTAGGAGACAGCGCTGCACTCTTTACTTATACCTAGCCCGACTTTCTCTATTTCCCATCTTGCAGAGGCTGAGTTGCATGCTATTCATTAAATAAGCTCTGAGTACTATTTTAGGCTCCTTTTAGCAATTTGGAAATTAAATGCAGGAAATGATCAAATAGCCAATGGTAGCTCATTCTAATTGTTGTACACTATATGAAAAGCCCTAGGTTATTCCTAGTTATTAAAGGGGAATGGAAGTTTTGTAGAACTGACTCTCTCTCTTTAAATATTGTTTGCCACTGATAATATGTAAACATGGTTAACTGTTTATTTCATTATTTGATTTAATTATTGGCAGTCAGCAACTACGGCTGCGGCAACCCATTGACGTAGTCAATTACGAAAATACGTCGATTAGCGTGGTTAGGTGTTTGTTATGTAACTGAGGATTTCCGACTAAACGACCTGACTTGAAAATTATTCTTTATTTGTCGAGTACTGAGAAATTGTGAGACTGGCCATTCCTGTTCTCTTTTCATGTGAAAGTACATCCGGTCAAGCCAGTGTCTTCATTTATATTTATATATTTAGTATTTGCAAAGATGTAAAGCTGCCATAACTCTCTCTCCCCCGCCAAGCGTGAATTTGCAGTATAAATTCATACCGGAGTAAGCTTCACTCTGGTGACGACAGGAACTCTTGTACCAATAAAATGAACAAACACCGCTGGGTCAGGACAATGAACTTTGATTGGCTGGCTGCCTGCTTTGCTCCTCACAATGCCCATTTTGCAGTCACATTGCTGCAAATTCATAATGGTGAAAATGCTAATGTTTTGGAGATGATGTTTTCCCTTTTTAGGAGAACTTAGGGTGAACCTTTTGTGCTTGAAAAATAGGCTCTGCTTGCCTTGTTTGTTCAAGTTGTTTTGAACTACAAGGACAGATGGTTTGAAAAGGATGTGTTTCTTGACTTCTGTAATAGAAAATGAGTCTACCAGCATTATTATGGTGTTCTAATTAAACTGTTCTGTGCAGCTAGTGAACATTTAGGTTTGCTTCAAACTAATTACTGAGCTTCAGAAGTTTTTGCATTACCGTAAAGCAGTCCTCTCGGAGTTTGAAACCAAAGCAACAGCGCCGGCTGGTTACCAGCCAAAGCACAAGCACCTGGGTGATCCCCTGCACTCACGCAGTTGTATCTGAACAAACGGGTTGAGATTCTGAAGGCACTTTAACATGATCTAGGAGTGTACGTTTTTTAAAACCAAATGAACTCGAATGGCTCTCACCAGTCAGTGTGTTTGCTTGATATTTTGATACTATACCCACTATTTGCTATGTTTCTGTTCAACTCCTCTCCCACTATTATAAGTGATCACAGTCACTTCTATCACATTTTTAGATTTTTCAGAAGAATATGTTACTGCCATTCCCTCTATATGCATGCATCTTTTTTTATTATTAATATTATTACTATCATTACTATCATTATCATTATTTCTTGAAGCGAAACGAGAGTGTGTGAATTGAACGCATCAATTATCAGATGGGACTGACATGGCTGCAGACCGGGCTAACTTATATTAGCAGATAGATTGTGACTTTGTGTGTGCCAAGAGTACAGTAACACAGTCAAGGACTAAATGGAAATGTAATCCACCTTGTGGGTGAAAATTGTCAGGCCTGTGGACCAATGTACTATATTATCTTTTTATATTGTGAAGATAAACCGGTTTTGGTTCCTCTGAAAGTCACATATAGCATATAATATAGCCTGGAGTAAGAGAGTGCATTTGACTTTGGTATGCACTACAGCTTGCTAAGACGCAACACTCTGAGCCACTGGACGACCCCAAACGGTGCCCTACTCTGTAATCCAAATAGCAAGTGTTTAAGCAAAACAATAACAGAAAACGTAAACCTCTGTGGTGCTTTACTGAATGGTATTGCACTCTGACTAGCTTGACTTTGGGCTTGTACTGACTAGAGCAATAGTCTCGCTGTGAGCCATCTCTGAGAGGCTGCCCTGCTGTGCTTTTGAAACGTGTGCAATGTGCTCTCCGCTTGGCCTCTTTTTACTGCCCGAAAGGTAGGGCGTGCGAAGATGGCCATGCTGTTTCTATGGATTTTTAAAGTCTTCTCTTCGGCCCTTTCTGACATGTCTGACATGTCTGTGACTGTGAATTGGTTTTTAGAGTGTGGTGATCACAGATGACACATGGCGCTAGTGTCCATCCATCTCTACAGCAAGGGTGGTCGCAGGATGGGACTCGCACTGGGGCCGTCGCAGTTCCTCACTGTGTGGGGGACTGACTGTATGCCTTTTGAAATCCAACTTTCTTTGTGTTTCCTGTGTTGGGCTTTTTAACCAGTTCCACGATTAATAGTTTGACTCAAAGCAAACGGCTGTCGTATTTGCTTTTAGAAGCCATTAATCCATTTCCTTAATTTACAAATGAATAAATCTTTGTCTTGGCTCAGGGAAGTTTCTCTTTAAAATGCATCCTACTTCTTATTTTATACAAGGATAGCGGCATTATTTTTATTTACTCAGCTCTGCTGTGAATGTTGTCAGCACTGGTTTTCATTTGATTATGACCTGGTTTCATTCAAACAGGTTATGTCTAGAGAGGTCAGAGCGGAAATAAACGTATGGAAACAAAGCAGGAGGTTTTAAAATACATGTGAAAGTGTAATAATGTCAGAACTTGCACACAACCTCTTTAGGTCAGATGTTTGATGTTAATAGTGGCAGGTATTTGCAGGCTACAGTCAGGATTCTCCGCAGTCATGAAGGACAGAGCAACACTGTTGTTAACAGGTATGTGCAAGCATCAGGATAAGCATTGTTTATGTTGGAGTGCCGTGCATTCATGTGTCCATCACAAGTCAGCAGTCTTAACAGCTAACCCAATGTCCTTCACTTATCTGAACATGTTCACCTTTTGTCCCTTATGTGTACAGTGGTATTTACAGCAAAGGTAAACAAATTCTATATTTCATATAGAATATTAAATGTTAAATATGGATGTTTTATCGTGCACTGCAGCGTAGACCTCATTTATGAAAATCTACAAAACAAAAGCGGTGGAGGTAAAATGTTATCTGCACGGAAGAAACCAAGTCTTTTGCATTTTAATTAATTCCTATAACAGGTAATTTGCTTGTGGTCAGTGTGGGGTTAGTGTAATGACCTTTTTAGTTGAAGTGGCGTGGAGTGAAGACGAACAAACTTCAGCCTAACCTGTCTATAGTTTTTCATTTTTATATTTCCAGGCATTGCCTGCGGCTGTCCATAGGCTCTTTTCCACTGCAGGCTCGAGTTCCTACAGTGGAAAAGCTAGATGATATTTTATACACCTTTTCAACTTTGCAAATAGCTGCATGCTAGAGCTGTAATCGGGCCTTCAAAGTTAGGCCCGACAAGTACATTGATTTGATTGACAGCTTTTTAAAAGCCCGAACCCGTTTATTCAAATGTGCGCACGCACACAGCTCTTTTGCCTTTTGTCAAGAATGAGTAATTTATACTTTTTTTTTTTAAACATAATTTATTCATGACTAACGTAGGCTATAGGCCACTTGGAAGTTGGAACAAAGAAATAAAATAAGTCCTCTGTAACATCGTAACATCCCAGCACTCTAAATAGGCCTAGGCATACACTTACTCACTTAGCCTATAATTCCCTGTCGTTTTGCTGTCGTACTTTAACAGAATGTCGCATCTTTTGCATTTCACATAACCCACTGGCTCATTATTCTCATTATGCACATGGTCAAAAGTTTTCCAAACCTCACACTTTGCTTTCTTTGCTGGTGCAACCAAGACGTAATCGCTAGAGGCCAGCCTCCTTTTCAGCTCCTCAGCATCCATTTTCGCGCAAATCGAAACTCATCACCTGACCGCTCATTTACCGCACGCGCAACCCGGAGCGCAAGCCCGAGCCCGGCCTGAGCCTAGCACAAGCCCGTGTAAAATTATAGAAATTTAGACTGAACCCGACCCTTCGGGTTCGGGCAAAGATCTTCAGCTCTACTGCATGCGACTAGTTGGCCATAAAGTAGGCCTAATATATGTTGTAGAGCCTAATGTGTCACTACATTGTAAAGTAACCTATCAAATTTAAATAATATTGTGTATCAACATTGTGTTGTATTTGATATATATGTTCCGGCTTGCATAACAAACAGACTTACAGACTGTCCTAGATACAATTAAAATTCCCGGCTGACTTGCTGGCCTGTAGTTTTGAGTACAAGGGAGGTTTTTTTGCAATGGAATGCTTAATTGGAATTGAATACAGTCAGCAGTGCACCACGGGACTCGGCTACCCTAATGTGTGTTCGGTTTCCCTTGATCTACTCAGCAGAAATCATTCTTTTTCAGTTGCCTGATTAATCACAGAGAAAGGTTCTGCACTTGACTGTGAATTAAATTTGGGTTCATTCATATAGAATGTGCTCCCTGTTCTTCTTAATCTTTTTTTTTTCCTCCAATGTCCTGCTGTGCTTCATTTACTGTGTGAAATAATGGAAGGCAAAATGGCATCTGATTGGTGTTCCGTGGAAAAGAAGTAATGAATCTCAGTGGCAGTCTCGAAGAATTTGTGTGTGAAGCGGCTTGTGTATTATTTGTAGGTGCGATGAGCTGTATGCAAGTGTATGCGGGTATAATTCCAGCAAATCACTGCACCAGTGATGGCTTGTTTGAAATAATGGGCTGGTGTTTCTTTGGAATGATGATCGGTATAGTCTTAGTCCTTCTTGGCAGACAAGATGCTGCTGTACTGCAGTAGGTTTTCAAGAGCCTCAAACGGTTGCGGGATGATTTTTCTTCCAAAGTTTGCAAGGTGGTTTGTATATTTTAGGAAATACCTGTATTTATTTTAAAAGGGACACTTGTCTATTTGTGCCCAAAATTGCTAGGGCTGTCCTTAATGTAATATATAGAAATACATTAGGGAACTTTTCATCTTTCTCTCTTCAAGAACTAGCTGGCGCATGCGCACACACACACACACACACACACACACACACACACACACACACACACACACACACACAGCTTGAATGCATGCGGCCGGTATAATAAGCCAAGCATCCATCTCGTCTTAACAGTTTTGTAGCAATTCCAATCATGCACTAAAAAATGTGCTCACTGAAGGAATTGGCACTGGAACGTTCTACTTCTCTTCTCCAAATGACCATGGCAGGAGTAACTTTTCTAAGGACGTTTACGGTCATTTGCAATGCAACATTTTTCAAATGATGATCCCCCTGGTTTGGCATCGCTTATCGTCTTACGAAGTGTCTGTGTGTGTCAAAGCTATAGCGATGCGACTTGGACGGCAAGCTTTTGGAGAGTTGTAGAAGAGTGACTATATATTCTGTCCAACTAAAAACAAATTACTTTTTTTACGTTTTGGGCCTCCAAAGATTGTGATGGAGACTGAGATGAGCCCAGAAAATAGTGAATGGCGGGAATGCTGTGCCCGTGAGAGGTGGAAATCACTGAGAGCTGGATAATGCCATGGATGGCAGAGATTGTGACTGTGTGCACTAAATGGAAATATAATTATAAAGGGAAAAAAAGGGTGTCATGCCTCTCTACCCCAACACCTCCCCCACACACCCTTTCTTGTACAGTTGGTGTTCAAACAAAAAACTGAGTTGGTTCCACGGGTGCCATGACACAGTCCAGGATTGTACACTTTTTAAATACAACTATTAAAACGACCATAAACACCAACATTTTTAGTACTGAAAATATATAAAGTACTGTATATATTTTCTTTTGGTATTTCATTAAAAGAAGTGCACCCGATCGTTTAGGGCCTCACTAAGTGTGAACAGCACTGGGGGATGAGTGGACACTCGAGCCCTGCGACCTCACCCTGAGCGCTTCCAACCACAGCTGTCACGGTTGTCCCCACGTTAGGTGGACGACATCCTGGGTGAGGAGAGCGACAACGAGAGCGAGGGGCGAGGCAAGGAGAAAGCGGGGGATGAGGATGAGGCAGCCGAGGAGCAGCGGCCTGGAGCTGGGCAGAGCCCAGGAGCCGGACACGGCCCTCAGACACTGAGCACCGTCTTGGAAGAGAGGAGCCCAACGCCAGCCAGCGAAGCTAGCCAGACGACTAGCGTGCCAAGGTAACACACACACACACACACACACACACACACACACACACACACACACACACACACACACACACACACACA
>JAODLI010073914.1:0-13777 GCA_027575585.1 Percopsis omiscomaycus
TGTGTGTGTGTGTGTGTGTGTGTGTGTGTGTGTGTGTGTGTGTGTGTGTGTGTGTGTGTGTGTGTGTGTGTGTTTTCAGGAGTACCATGCCCAGCTGGAGGAAATGCAAGTTACCATTAGGCAGCTGGAGGAGGACCTGTCAGCTGCCCGTCGCCGTAGTGACCTCTACGAGGCTGAACTACGAGACTCCAGACAGACCAGCGAAGAGCTTAAGAGGAAGGCTGTGGAATACCAGCAGAGAATTCAGAAGGTATGCTGGAACACAAATACAAACAGGTTGGGTTTAAGATTCATTAGGAATAGAGTCACAAGTCAGAGGCTGAACTTTTAGACCCATGTCCCCCCAAAAGGAGCTATGAACAACTCCTTCTTTCTACAATAATGTAATGTGGCCCTGAGGATAGAGAAAACACTATCACAATATATTGTGTTGTCGGGACAGGAAGATCCAGCACTGGGAGTGAATGGGAGTTTCTGCAGTTAGGACATGCACATTTTCACAAATTGGAGCTATCAGTGTTTGGAAGGTGCAACATTTATATAAGCATTAGGCCCTCATATTTATACATACAGTACCCAGGCTCTTTGGGAAGGAGCTCTCAGCATGAGAAATGGGCTGGTCAGGATAGGAAGAAATAAATCTGGAACTGGCAGGACGGGGAGATGATTCCGCTCATCATGTCAACCTCTACTTGGAGCCAAAACATGATTTATTATTTTTCCCCAAATAGGTTTGATAGTTCATCAAAAGGGTTTGAGCATGTAGGGTAATAATCGCTGTCCATGTTATGCTGTATGTCTCTCAGGCCAAAGAACAAGGAAAAGCTGAAGTGGAGGAGCTTCTATCCAAACTAGAAAAGGTACAATACTTTTTCCTTTGTGTCCACCCTCAAATCTGCATGGCTGGAGAAGAAGTAAACCTCATCAAGACTGGACTCTCAGCATTTCATTGTTATGGTTGTTGTTTTCCCAGACCAATTCTGAACAGCAGTTGAAAATTCAAGAACTCCAGGACAAACTCTCCAAGGTCAGTGCATCTTTCTGCCCTCAATTTCACATCCTGGATTAGGGATCCTTGATTAGGTGTCAATAAAATGGTGGCCATCAATGATATAGCAACTGTTATTTTCTGTCCATGCATATAGATTATACGTGTGTATTTATTGACAATACTTAATCACAGAAATGGTATGGTACTTCTCGATGTCAGAAAAACAAGCCACTGTACATACATTTCCCTGTGTCCAATGGATTGCAACACACCAATTTTTTGTAATTTCCTCCTAACTGATATAATTACCCATCTACCTCACTTAACCTGTTACCTTGTATTTATTCCTCAGAGTGCCTTTTAGCCTGCGTCAGTAGGTAAGGGTTTACCCTAATGTTGTGCTACCTGTCATTGACCTCTTGACCTTGTGCAGGCAGTGAAAGCCAGCACCGAAGCCACCGAGCTGCTTCAGAACATTCGACAGGCCAAAGAGAGGCTGGAACGAGATCTGGAGCGCCTGCGGGGCAAGACCGACCCCAGTGACACACTTAAACGCCGCCTCAGAGAGACCGAGGTGCTCCCACTAACCTATCCTATCGCAGAACGAGATTACTTAATGATTCAACCTGCTTGGCTGGAGGGACATGCATGAGAAATAATAATTGGAGACACATTCTGTCTATGGCACTGGAATGCCCCATGATAATGAAAATATGCCACCTGGGAAAATGCAAAAAGAGTGGAGATTCGCCTGAGTCAGCTCACACTGTGTGTGTGTGTCTGTCCTATCATTTGTGCAGGAGGGCAGGAAGACCTTAGAGAACCAGGTGAAGAGGCTGGAGATAGTGGAACGCCGGGAGAACAAACTGAAAGATGACATCCAGACCAAATCTCAGCAGATCCAGCAGATGGCTGACAAGATCCTGGTAAGAGACCCACAGATAAGTCCTGATAATACCCTGGCCTGCCCCCGCCCACCCCTCCATACATCCCTCCGCTTTCCTCTCCACTCATTATCCTATAGCACATACACACAATGCATACGCTAAGAGGTTCCTTGCCTGCAGAGCTCTCCTATGCATTCAGTCCAGATAGTACGCCTCCCTCTGCACTCAGCACAGACATAGGTTTGAACACACACATGATCGCACCAGTGGGGCAGTGCATCATCCATCTCGTGAACTTGCAGCTCTTCAAAGCACGTTTTGTGTGACTTTTGAAGAGCAACCTTTATTCGTTATTTGTTTTCTTTTGTATCCTTTTTTTGAAGTGACACATCTGATGTGTATATAGGCGTATTCTAACTTCAAATACGTTATATTAGTCAGGGAGGTAGTTTCACTCTGTTGTTTTATGTAATGGACCATCAGATTCTGTGCGCTTTTGGCTTTGTTGTTTATGTTTATTGATTGTATTGACATGGCCGTTTTCCAGCATGTTGCTTTAATAGCGGAGTCGTTTATTGGAATCTCCCTTTTTATAGGAGCTGGAGGAGAACCTGAGAGAGACCCAGTCTACAGCTCAGAGGATGGAAACCCAACTGGCTCAAAAAGAGCGACTGTACGAAGACAAGATCAAGGTGGGTAACACTGGTGTCTTCCAGACCCTCACTGTCCAGAAGAAGTTGGTTGGACTTTTGTTTGGTGAGCAATTAGCCTATAAGTGTTATAATAATGGACTTCTGCATGCTTATATCCATGGTGTCGTACATACTGTATGTCCTTGTACCGTATCTTTATCGCCACTGTTTTATTTGTCACATTTTTTGAATTCCTAGCCAACTATGCATTTCAGTGCTGCTGTCGTGACCCATCTAAACCTAATGGGTTTATTACTGCTTCTTCTTGAGGACTTTACAGGCAGTTTTGACAGCACTGTAATTACTGGCCCCTTGCCAGCTAGTACATTTATAGATATATGTCACATTTCGCTTTTAACTAAGGGCCAATACATTAATGGGAGCTTGTCAAAGATGCATGGGAAAAACGTTATTTGGTGTGGTCTGATCTGGCCTTGTCAAGGTTCTGGAGGCCCAGATGAAGGAAGACCTGGCTGACAAGGAGAGTCTGGAGACAAAGCGGGCCCAGCAGGAGGAGGAGTCCAGAGAAAAGTGCAAGATGATCAGCGAACAGAAAGCTGTAAGGAAGCGCACAGTGGCTCATTTGATCACATCTATCTGTTTATTGAGCTTTTGAGTATCACCGTATTACACTAATGTCCGTGTTTCTTTGTTCTCTTATAGGTAAGCTAGTGTAGGCTAGTTTTTCATTTGAAAGTCATCTTCTGTGTACACTAAGTTGCACAACAAAGCCTGAGCTCAACCTGTAATCTGGTTAATGTGCTAGTCTTGAGGCAGTTAAGAAGCTTTTGGAAGCGTTCATCTGACATTGACAGTAGAGATTCAGGCAGCACCTTCATGGGTCCTAATAGGATTTTACAAAAGTACCACATTCTGTTCTCTATAGGAAAATGTGCATCTGAAATTGGTGTGAGTGTGTGTAGCCCTGACACTGAGATGAACTCAAGGGTGAATGTGTTTGTATCCCTGTGAGTCAGTTTCCAGTGAGGTAAACACCACCATTTTGCTGCGTCTTTCTCTCCGTAGACCATTAACGCCATGGACTCCAAGATGAAAAACCTGGAGCAGCGCATTGCCGAGCTGTCAGAGGCTAACAAGCTGGCTGCTAACAGCAGCATTTACACCCAGAAGAACATGTGAGTGAGCCAGACCTTCTGCCCACGCTATCAATGTCCCCTCCCACCCCCGCAGATTCAGTCTCCGCACCTCTGACATGTTCATTAGCGTGTGCTTCCATCTTCGCGGTACACCCTGGCTCATCTGCCTCTCCTGGGCATCAACCAACAGTCCATGATCTCCAAGGCAACCAATGAGAGGCTTTAGTTGAAAGACGGGGAATGCAGTCAGCAGTGTACTTACCCGAAAGGATTTTCATTCAAGTTTACTCGGACATACAGCATTTATTACATTCACATTGCTGAGTTGCTAATATCTTTTTGGGCGTCATGGTTTACATTCTGAACCTTGTTTTTTGGCGAACATGGGTCAAAATGTTTCAGAAATGTTGTTAGATTGTCTTTGACTTTGATGGAACCAAGTCAAGTCAGCATGTGGGTGTGTATTTTTGTGTCAGGAAAGCCCAAGAGGAGATGATCTCTGAGCTGCGCCAGCAGAAGTTTTACCTGGAGTCTCAGGCAGGCAAGCTGGAGGCCCAGAACGCCAAGCTGGAGGAGCACCTGGAGAAGATGAGCCAGCAGGAGCAAACCAAGAGGAGCCGGCTCCTGGAGCTGGAGACCAGGCTTCGGGAGGTCAGTAGTCTCACCCATAGCACTGTCTGGTGCTGTTGGTGGGAAGCCTGGAGCCTCGGTTTGACATCTCATAGTTAGCATGAGATTAGCATAGTTTCCTTTCCTCCGAGACTTCATACACTGACTGGCGATAATTGCTGCCCTTTCTGCTCCCTCACATCACAACACTCGCACATTACTCCCACACTGACACACAAATATACAGTACATAGTCTCAGTCTCATATGAACATGTACTGTATATTTGTCCTCTATACAGTATTTATCCTATAAATTATGGAAGGTGGACTCTAAATGTAAGTACCAACATGTATTTAGGAGTCCTAAATCTATTGTTTTTGTAAGGATTATTATTATTCATGTTTCTGCCGTTCAAAAATTGTCGGGGAGCAAAAACTGTAAGTCCCACAGGCATCAAACTTGGCAGGTAGGTTTAAAGCCTGGCAACGAAGAGTTATAATTACCTCATCAGGACTCTAGGGGGTGCTACAGTAAGCACATTTACGTTTTTGTTCATTTCTCAGGCTCTGTATAGAATTTTTGAAAATATTTTCCACATGTTCCTTGGTATGTCATAAATCAAATGCACCCAGCCACGCCCATTTCTGTCTGTAAATTTTCCCCACCATTTTCAAAAAAGTCGTAAGTGAAACTAATCTATCTCCTCCTAGACCGATTCTCACATAATTTGGTACACATCATCTATAAATCGGATTTTTAATTTGTTGCTCGGTTTCAAAGATGAGCATTATTGAATTTTCAGGGCGTGGGCAATTATGGTTCTATTGCCTATATATTCTCTTGTAAAGGTACGATCCAAACTTGGTATACACAGTCAGCACAAAATTCCTTGGACGCACACCAAATTTTGTGAAATTGCGTGCATAGGGGGCGCTACAACTGCCACATGGCACATGTCAATACCTCAAGAACCACTTGATGTAAAACCGTGAAATTTGGTACTTGGTTGGTTTAGCTGGTTGGTAGACAGCTGAAATACTGCTTGGACTATATTTTAAACTTTTATTGATGATTCTTGCTCTCTCTCTGCTCTCTCTCTCTCTCACACACACACACGCACACTCTCACAATCACAATTTTGGCCCTCCTATTGACAAAGGGATGTCATGTGCTTGCCTAAGTCAATCATTGAGTTGACATGAAGTGACATGAAGGAGCGAGGAGCAAGGCTTGCTCCCTGGCTGATTTGGTAGCCAACGCTGGTACTGCAGCCCAAGAGCTGTGCTGCTCAAAAAGCCTTTTTCCCATTGATGGCCGTTACAAAACACGTGCCTCCAAAACAATTATAAGTATATGCACTCATACAATGTTTAACATTTCGGACATCTGAATTGTTCTGATGCTCTCTTAACACCATTATTACCTGATTCATGGTCGTCTTGCTATACATGCAGAACATTCACTCTAGTCCCGTCCCGTCTCTCTGCCCTAGATGGGCCTGGAACACGAGGAGCAGAAGCTGGAGATTAAGCGGCAGGTGTCTGAGCTGACGCTGTCCCTGCAGGAGCGCGAGTCCCAGATCAGCGGCCTCCAGGCTGCCCGCATGGCACTGGAGAGCCAGCTGCAGCAGGCCAAGACCGAGCTGGAGGAGACCACCGCCGAGGCTGAGGAGGAGATCACGGCACTCAGGGTGAGACGACACAGAGAACACAGAAATTAGGGGTGTGATGACGACTCTAAACTCTCCTTTTCTTTCGAATAGACAAATAGACATACTTTAAGTTTGTCTCAACTCTTGCCTTCCTTTGACAGGTCATGTGTGTGCCTGAGAGAGGCAGAGTTTCTCGCACAACAGACAGGCAGGGCAGAGTAGGAGCAGAAAGCCATAACTGTTTTTCTATTGTCTCTAAATGATTATCTCTAAAGAATTAAAAATCTAATTGAATCGAAATCCATGTAGAATAGTGAAATGTGTGTATCATTACACCCTTAATGAAAATACATGAGATATGCTAATGAAATTGTTTACTGTGTAAAATAACATCACAATAGCTAACTACAAAAAAGACTGTAAATAGCTAATGTCTTTGTCCCTCTTACAGTCTCACAGAGATGAAATTCAGCGCAAATTTGACGCACTGAGAGACAGCTGCTCGGTAAGTTCTGTCTCAGCTTTTTTCCCTTCCCATATGACAGTTTTCCAAGTAGTTTTCCATGTGTGAGAGTGAATTGGTATGCACTGTTATGATACAAGCAGCTCAACTCAGTGATTCTGACTACCAAGGGTAGTCATTATGCTGCACATCGCTGGAATCTCACGGATAACTCATTGATTATCTCAGAGGTGCCCCAACCCTAGAAATGTTTCGACTCATAGTGAGCAATGCAATTCTAATACTTCTAATACTAATAGTTCTACTACTTCTCATTCTAATACTTCTTAACCTTTTTTAGAATCTCTTTACTCTATTAAAATTTGTATAAAAAATTCACATTTAATTTCTTATCTTAAAAGACCCTTTTTTTATTTGTTCTTTGCTTTAGTCTTAATTGTAAAGCACTTTGAATTGCCACTGAGTATGAAAGGTGCTCCCTTGCCTTTAACATCAACAAGACCACCAAAGGAAGATTGTTGTTCCACTAGTTGTTTTTGTTTTACCAACAGCTAAAGAAATATCTTGCCTACACGTTTTTAGCTGCACTATTGTAAGATAATGTTTGCAATTTATCCAGCTGTTAATATTCAAGAAGTACATATTTTTAGCGAGACCAACTTCCAGTTAATTTACACTCTCATTCCACATGCATCCTCAGGTGATCACAGACCTGGAGGAACAGCTCACACAGCTGAGCCAGGAGAACGCGGAGCTGAACCGCCAGAACTTCTACCTGTCCAAGCAGCTCGATGAGGCATCGGACGAGAGTGAAGACCGGCTGCAGCTGAGCCAGGAAGTGGACCGCCTGAGAAGAGAGGTGGCAGACCGTGAGATGCACCTCAACAACCAGAAACAGGTAATGCCGTGACCTCATTACTTGTCTACACATCTACTGTGCATTACCTACAACTCCCTCCTGTTTATAGACCCCCCCCCCCAAACAGTTATTTGTTGTCTGTTTGAGTGCATTGTATGTCATTAAGCAGCTTTGTGCCATTTCAGCATGTCCTCTTATGTGTTTATGTACATGTTTATAGCTGCACGAGACACACTGATAAGGTGCAGCTAGGTTGAAGGTAATAATATTTGCCATCCTGCTGTCATAGAAACCACGGCGGGACAGCTGTCGTGCATTTTCACTAAAAGCATCATCGATTTACAATTGAGTCATTTGGCAGACGTTCTTATCCAAAGCAATGTACGCTAAGTAATGATGCACATATTTAGGAGCAGCTAGGGCTTAGGAATTACAGGTAGGTCCTTCTTAGATATTGAACCAAGGACCTTTCAGCTGGCAAATGACTTCCCAGACCACTAATAAGTCACCACACCACCATTCTCTGTAATGTGACTCCGCCCAGAACATTGAGACATTGAAGACTACATGCAGCATGCTGGAGGAGCAGGTGGTGGAGCTGGAATCCCTGAATGATGAGCTGCTGGAGAAGGAGAGGCAGTGGGAGGCCTGGAGATCAGCCCTGGAGGACGAGAAGAGCCAGGCCGAGAGACGAACCAGGGACATGCAGAGACTTTTAGACAACGAAAAGCAGAACAGGTAACGGGAAGACATACACGCCCCTAAATACAAATATCTACTGTATAAACACTGGACAGGCCAAATGTTTCCTCAGACTCGCACTCGGATGTAACAACATACATCTCTCCCCTCCCCTCCGCCCCCCCAAAATGCACACACAAACACGCTGTGTTGGCAGAGGTCTGCTTGGTGGATCTCTTAGCTCTAGGTCTATTTGTTATGCAATTAGCTTGCTAGCACTAGGTTTCTGAGAATTTATGAAAATGGCTGTAGACACTGCTTATTGGCAGCTATGAGAAGGTGTTCAGTGAAACGCGAGAGGGGGAGGAGGAATTGCAGAAACAAGACATCTTGTTCTGCTGTGCTTCAAAACGCACAAACAGGATTTGTGATTTAATGGAGATTATTTACATTACGTCTCATTTAGATTATAAGATTAGTATTAGTATTAGTATTTATAAATATTTCACATATCAATATCAAGCTACCAAGTAAATATTTACAAATGAATGAGTTATATCTGCAACTCTAAGATAAAAACCTATAGCTATATAGCTTGTCTTGATTTATAATTTCTTACCCGCATAGTAGAAACATAGTGTTAAGTTGGTTATTAGTTATATGGACCACAGACCGTTTCTACCAATGTACTAAGGTGTTCTTAATATACTAAATACACTTATTAGTGTTGTTCTTATTGAGACACCCCCAGGGCTCCCTGTTGTCACGTTTCTGCCGGCGTTGAATGTGCAATTTGTTACATCGTACAATAAGAGCTCCTTTGGTTCCACCTGTAGGCTGCGGGCGGACCAGCGGAGTACAGAGTCTCGTCAGGCCGTGGAACTGGCCGTCAAGGAGCACAAGGCTGAGATAGTGGCCTTGCAGCAGGCCCTGAAAGAGCAGAGACTGAAGGCTGAAAGCCTGTCGGACACGGTAAGTCAGACACACTCGTCTGACTGAACGTAATCAAAATGTCAACCCTAAAAGCTCAGTTCAATTTCACAGATGTTTGGTCAAAGCAAAGGCTTGTTTTTTCCCATTTTTCTAAGCAAATGTTTGTATGAAATTGCAAAGGAAGACGAGCCCAGACAGGTGCTATCTGGAGGCTTTGGGCTTTCAGGAACAAGAGTTCTAACATGCGTTTTGTGTGCACGCTCTGCACAGCTCAATGATCTGGAAAAGAAGCACGCCATGCTGGAGATGAATGCTCGCAGCTTACAGCAGAAACTGGAGACGGAGAGAGAACTCAAGCAGCGGCTAATGGACGAGGTAGAAAGCAATTTGATTTCAGCCGCATTTAATTAATAGTTTCCACACACATCTACACAAATGGACAATTGTACACTACCTAGGTTGTGTCTGGGATTAACCATGTAAAAACCAGCATTACATAAATTATGCTGTTACTGTGAGGCTTCGTGTGTGATGATCGAGAGCAACCGCGAGCCAGAGGAAAACACACACAGGCAGACGAGCAGTTGAAATTAAATTTAATATATGAACACAAAGCATACAGGGCAAGAGCGCCAAGTAATGACCAATGGCACCTTAAATAGTTCCCTAATTACCTCCCTAAGGAGGCACACCTGCAGGGCTAATCATCCCCAGGTGCGCAATGGGGAAGGGAGGCACGGAGCTTGCATGGGCCTGTGCGCGCTGATCGTGACAGTTACCTCCAGATTTAAGTGCTGAGTGGATCGTGCTTCTCTCTACTCCTCCCCCTATTGCACCCGCACGTCTTCTCTACCCTTCTATATATCCACGTGCACTTCTGTGCACCGTTGTATTTAGAAAACATTAAGCTGGTGAGGTCATTTGGGGTTTTGGGGGAACTATAACAATTCAGGGGTGTACTCTTACGTGTACTCACAATAGTGGTGATGTTCACTGTATTACATTCTCTGTTTGAACTGTGGCTTTAAATCTTCTCGACATGGTTATAAAATGTGTGTGTGTGCTGGTGCTCCTACAGCAAGGGAAGCTACAGCAGCAGATGGACCTCCAGAAGAGCCACATCTTTCGTCTGACCCAAGGGCTGCAGGACGCCCTGGACCAGACCGACATGCTGAAGACTGAGAGGACAGATCTGGAGTACCAGCTGGAGAATATACAGGTAGCCACGGCTGTGTACACAGGCCTCCAGAGAGACATCAGAGTGGAGATGCCGATTGGGGGGGGCATTTCTACAGGATGTAGGAATCTCAGGGGTGGCAATAAGAGGAAGGTACAGATGTAATCTCTACAGGAGTCTCTGAATTGTGTCTGAAATTGTGCTTTTCATGCCCCAGGCTGTGTACTCCCATGAGAAGGTGAAGATGGAGGGAACCATCTCCCAGCAGACCAAACTCATTGACTTCCTCCAGGCAAAAATGGACCAGCCCACCAAGAAAAAGAAGGTCTGAAAGATAACTCCTAATCAATAATCATGTAAACCATTTAAAATGAATTAGAATCATTCTCATTTTAGCTGACATCAACAATGTGTTAGGTCAATTGACTTGGTACCATATTTCTTCCTCTGTCTGATCAGGGAATATTTGGGAGGCGCCGCGAGGACGTGGGCACCACTACTAACGGGGCGCTCGCCCTGCCAGCCCAGCCAGCGATGCCCATGCAGTACGGGGACATGAAGCTGGCACTGGAGAAGGAGCGTTCACGCTGCTCTGACCTGGAGGAGGCCCTACAGAAGATGAGGATAGAGCTACGATCCCTCAGAGAAGAGGGTATGCCTTAGTGGTCCTAGTCTCAGCCGGTTCCTATAAATGGTTCCTATAAAGAAGAAACTTGGCAGCTTGGCACAAATAAGCTTATTTGACATTTGATGTTCGGTTATGAAATCCCTATGCATGCTGTCTTTTAGTGTCTAAAATGGTAAGCTGGAATCTTAAAAGGCCACTGTAAAATTGTGACGGCTGGACGTAAACGCTTTCTCCCTTTTGCTTTCATTTTCACACTTGTGTTTGACTTAGTGAAAGGGTAATGCATTCTATTTAATGTTAGTAGAATAGTCTAAATTATGCAGTTAACCAGCAGCCCAACTAATCTTGCCTCCACCCACAAGTGCACGTAGAAACGTGATTGACAGTTAAGATGTTAATATCTGTCTCATCTCTTGCTTATAAATCTGTCAGTTTGTCATTTAGTTTTTCAACACACTCTGTTGATATATCTGCTTCTCCCGGTGCAGCTGCCCATTTCAAAGCCCAGGAGCACGTGGCCCCCTCCACGCCGGCTCAGGCCCGCCAGCAGATCCTCATGTCAGCCATTGTCAAATCCCCAGAACATCAACCCAACCCCAGCAGCCTGCTCAACCCCTCCACCCGCTGCAAGGAGACGTCCACGCCAGAAGGTTAGACGCATGCCCCCCACAGGCAGATGGACGCATACACAGGCACTAAAACACATGGCTTCCAACTCTTGAACCTATACTTCTATATGTAACCTGCCTCCCTCTCTGAATATTTTGTGTAGGTCAGTCCACTTAAGTGCCGATGCAGGTGTTCATTTCAACCAATCATTTTCTAAACCATTTCCGCTCATCAGAGAGGGGATCTGAATTGTGAAATCAGCTGGTGTAGTGATTGGTTGGAATCAAAACCTGCAGAATGGCCCTTCAAAACATGTAATTTGACAGTACTGGCATTCCAGTGGTATTCCAGTGTGTGTTTTTGCTACCCTCTTGTCTGGTGGTTTCTAGTCCTCTTTCTGCTGGTTCTTTTTCCTCCCACTTACCTTGCAACTATAAGACCTTTGTCATTTTTTCCTCTGTCCTCCCTCTTGCCCCTCGCAGAAAAGAGGAGGGTCACCTTTGAGAGTAAGTCTTGCTTACTCTGTTTTCCATGTTCAACTACATGCATGAAATAAACGAACAGAAGCACACTTCATTTTCCTACCTTCTCCTCTGTGACGTGAGCAGTGCAGATTTATGAGGCAGTAACTTTAAATGTGACAGTTAATTTGTCCAGTGCCAGTTGTCTGGGGCAGTTTACCCCACAGTGTTCATTATCGCTCCATGTTGGGAATATATTTTATTACAATTTAGTCTTGGCATCTTGTTCTCCACCCAAAGGCATTTTGAAAGCCAGTGTTACATTTGATTATCGACACCCACAGTTATTTAGTGATGTTTAGCGAGAGTACCTTTTACGGTTTAGTGAATGTGAATACTGTATTGTGCAGTTGTAGTCCAGTGCTTTGTTAGTGGTGCTGAAAATCATTATCACTCGACTTCAGACAGGAGGAGGAATTTTCTTGAGGCTTAACTAGTAAGGATCCAGAGTGAGCGAGTGAGCAGTGGTTAATTATGACACTGAACATTGTACATCACGGCAAGACAACAAAATTAAAACCATTTCTCAGGTGTCTGGTATCTTTCAATTGTAGTGGTACTTTGCATACATATTTTATGTTTAATCAAAGGTGGACTTGCATTCCATTCGCATTGGCTAAATGTGACTGTAATTTGTTTTCACTTTAGATAAAGCCATCTGGTAAATTATCAAAATGTAAATTATACCTAAAGGTATGCTTACATACGTGTAAATATACCTTTAATACTGCCATTCCGCTTTCCTACTATTGATTTATCGACCAGTAGTGTACTAATAGACACCAACACAGCCTAAATGTTTCATCACGTTGGTCCTCCTCTCTCTTCCCCTGTGTATTGCAGAGTTTGGCCGGCGTGTCAAGGAGCGGATGCATCATAACATCCCCCACCGCTTCACCGTGGGTCTCAACATGCGAGCCTCCAAGTGCACTGTGTGTTTGGACACCGTGCACTTTGGCCGCCAGGCCGCCACCTGCCTTGGTTTGTACCCTTTCCTGCAGCTGGAAATAAGAACAGACGTTTATCAAAGCGGCTGACAAGACCAAGTTATTGGTCAACCATAAACATTTTATTGCTTTGATTAAAGCCACTAGAATCCCACCGATTTGTAGAAACAGAGCTTACACCCAAAGCCCAGAGGAAGTGACTAAAAATCAGTAAAGCTGCGATGCTTCTTTTTTCTCCAGTGTAGAAGTGAAAAAACAAGATCTCTTATATAACCATGACTCACTTCTGCACACAAAAGACATTTAATTGCCTTCAATCAACAGCTGCTTACCACTTTCGCTGTCCTCTCTTCTCCCTGTCATAGAGTGCCATACCTTGTGCCACCCCAAATGCTCGCCCTGTCTCCCAGCCACCTGCGGCCTGCCGGCTGAGTATGCCACACACTTCTCGGAGGCCCTGTGCAGGGACAAGGCCAACTCTCCTGCCCTGCAGGTGAAAGAGGCCAGCGGGCACGTTCGCCTGGAAGGCTGGATGAAGAGACCAAGGTAAGCCACTGCATGTATCGCCATGTATGTATGTACTGTCATGAGCCACGTGTGGCGCATGCAGCAATAACACAGGAGTGTGTATTTGTGTGTCTTTTACACAGGAATGGCAAACGTGGCCAGCAGGGCTGGGAGAGGAAGTATGTCGTGCTGGATGGGACCAAGGTCTCCATCTATGACACTGAGCCCAGGGAGGGTCAGTACTTGTTCAGATTTACATCTAAAGGAACACTCATCGATTTGTGTCGTGCCCCAGCTCACTGTTTATGTTTGAAAAGTTGGAGAGGCATACCAGCCACTCAGCAGAGATGTGGGTGGGTCATGTGATCTCTCAGTTTCAAACCAATCATTCACAAGGTAGCAATTCTGGACACGGAAACTGGTTTTCTGAACACTAGTCACCAAATGTGACATTCAGTATTTATACTAATAAATGATTGTGTGTGTGTGTGTGTGTGTGTGTGTGTGTGTGTGTGTGTGTGTG
>JAODLI010073915.1:0-13775 GCA_027575585.1 Percopsis omiscomaycus
TATATATATATATATATATTTTTTTTTTAATCATATCATATTTATGAAGCATATATATATATATGATTATAATAATTTTACAAATATGAGATAATATAAGACAAATATGAGACAGATGATTTCCCTAGGTGAATGGAAAATTTGATAATATCTAAGCATTTTACCAGCATGCCAGAGTAATAAAGCTTTGTCTGTGCACTGGTTGAGGATTAAGGTGCTTCTAATAATAATATCAAACCTACTTGAACTGAATCCTCATATTTTATGTAATATGAGGAAGTGTAATAAGAAGTCACTTGGTCTCTCCAACATTTTAGCAACCGTTGAAAATAAGAGTTTGTCCCAGGTCTTTGGGGGGTTGCATGTTTTTTTTATATTTTTTTTTATGCAGTGATTGTGCATGTTTGCGCGTGTGTGTGTGTGTGCAAATCTGTCCACAGGGGGTCCTAAGCTATGAATGACTCGTTTAGGGTCAAAAACTGCATATGTCCATTAAACTTTGAGTAGTTAACTGAAAGGCCTAAATACTGCTGCACACTTAATCGCAACAAGACTGTCGATACACTATGGAAATCCTGCTAAAAGACTGCATGCCTCAGGAGGCTAAAAGATCAAACCAACAGCAATGGAGCGGGTCTTGTCTAACTGAGAAATTATCAATCCCATTTCCATTTCAGTCTATTTCAATGTTAGGGCTTCAACGAACAACTATTTTAGTCATCGATTAATCTGTGATCCGTGATCTCTGATTACTACATTGATTAATCGCTTAATCAGACAAAATCAAACTTTAAATTAAATCAGTGTTTTCTTAAAATATAATTATAAATGAGTTAGTGTGCTCCTTAAATACACACAGCCAGCTATTAAAAATACTACTGAAAAAAGATGAAGGTGTTTAATTGTTTATTTATAAAATTTGGTACTTGGACAATACTGATACTTTATATGAATCTTTATATTGATCACTGATCTTTAAATTGCAACCAGCAACTTATTGGGTAGTCTAAATCAACATGCCTAAACAGCATCCACATTACAGCATCCACATTGTTAAAACTCTGACAATATGCATTAAGTTGTATTGAAACCTTGAGTATTTCTTTTACCTTGAGTCGTTTTTTTCTCAGGATGGAGTTTACCATAAAGTTAAATGTTTTACTGTTTGGTTAACTGCAACTAATGTGATCCAAATACAGATAGGGAAAATTTCTGTATGACTTATAGGTTGACATCATTTGTAGCATATGCAGTACATTTGAAATTACTTAAATAATAATAACGACATTAACACGCACTACTGGGAAATGCTAGTTGGGTTTTGCCTATGTTGCAGCAAACAATCATCTTACAGGACTTTAAAGTAGAGTGATACTCTGATGAGGCTGAAAACTCTTTACATTTCTGCTCCTGTTCTACTCAATGAATTGACACAGGACTGAATAAGCGTAGCCAGGCAACTATTTGATTAACAAATTCTTCAAATAGTTGTTGGAGCCCAAAATGAATGCAATGTTTTCCATCCTCCCATCTGTGTCCCAACAGCTTTAATTGTCAATAAAGTTGCTCATTACACTAATGCCCTGAGTGGCTAACAACACCGAGTATCTGCTCTTGCCCTTTAGGTTTCTCCAGTATCAGGCTCAGGTCCAAGGAACTCTGTGTGGGGAAAGCTGCAGTTAGTCTCACCCCTGATGATTTAACACATGCTCATCTCCTCAGAGGCCTTGAGAAACATATGTTGGTACCGTAACATACGTAGCTTAATTAGTGCTCAAGGGTGGTACATGGAACAGGCTGGGACAACAAGCGAACCTGAATACACCAGTCTTCGTTAAGTTAAGACTTCATTTTCCTCTTTCCATTTTATTTTTGAATGCGGAAGAAAGTCTTTAGTTATGGGTTAGTTACCGATCTTTTTACCTTTGTGGTGAGAGTGGCCCAAATAGTTTCAGTTATGAAGGCAGATGTTACAAAACCTTTTGCCATTGGTTGAGCAGTAGGACCCCTCTTCAAAACATTAGAAAAACAGCAAGGTCACAATGACTTCTTGGAGGGATATTGGGGAAGCTTGGGTGAAGATCCAGGAGAGGGAATGAGGAAAAGTAAAGCAATGTAAGACAGATTTGTGTGGATGAAGAAGAAAATTAAGATGATGAATTTGTTATATGGATTGTACTCAATTACATAATTATTATGTAATTGTATTAGTATACAGTATAGAGGCAATGGAGAGATGAGAAATAGTAAAATAGAGAGACATGCAGCCTGAAAGTGAGACATAACAGACAGAGACAGACTGCATGGGCAGACATTGACAATGTCTGTTCAGTGGGGCTCCCAAGGTCATGTGTCTTTGATATCAACGGAGCCATGTAATAGAGCCTTCATGTCCAGTCCCTCTCTACCAGGAAAATTCAAGTTCATACCTCTGGAGCTCTGCTTACCACAGGGTAAGGATGGACTGGCAATAAATAATAGCCCTGGAATACATCCTACGTCACACTGTAACAAGGGACTTGATAAGTCCAAATAGCCTGGGGCCATATTCACAAACTGTTTTATCTTACCACTAAGAGGAGTGCTAAATCTCACTAAATGTTCCTAACATTACAGTGACTCATTCAAACAATTTATTAAGCTACCTCTTATAAGTGTATATATATACACACAATGGGAAATCCCTGATTTTGATGCATATTAAATTGACTCAATTCACAAATAACGTTGATTATCTCATAACAACAGCGCATGTTAACATCTGGGATATATTAGGGGGTAAGTGAACAGTTGGTTCTCATAGTCACGTAAAGACCTGAGCCACTTTGACAAGGGACAAATGGTTCTGGCCAGATATCTGGATCGGAGTATCTCCCAGACAACGAGGCTTGTGGGGTAACGTGGTCAGCAGTGGTGAGTACCTACCCACAGGGTTATGAGGAGGGACAAAGCATGATCCGGGCCTCAGGGTGTTGAGCGCCCAAGGTTCATGTGCGAGGGCAACAAACCGACAGAAGGGCTACTGTGGCACAAGTCACAAAACATTGTAATGATGGTTACGGGAGGAATGTGTCACAACAAACGCAACAAACATGCATCACACCCCGCTGGTATGGGGTGGTGTGGCTGCAGGCTGCGTAGAGTTCCTAAGGTGGTCACAATATTTTGGCTTGTCTGTGTACAAATTGCATTTTGCATTTGTGCAATTGCAAATTGATTGCATTTGTCTGTGTCTCTCACATATTCAGACACAAACGCGCGGACGCACACACACACAAAACACTATGGATTTAGATTTGAATTCCCAATGTAAATATTCTAATGTTCTCAATGTTAAAATAGACCCCTTTTCATCATCGTAAAAATTGTGTGGCAATTTCAATGTATGCCCTAACTGCTCTAATGGGTATTACAGGGGAGTATAGGTTACTAAAAGGGAAAATACCTGGGTTAAGGCAGTTAAATAATATGAGAATCCGTTGAGCAAAAATAGGGGGTGAAATCAGGTGAATTTCAGGACTGTACCTTGAATTATTGCGAAATATTGCATTTAATGTCCCAAAAATGTGGTAAATCTTGCATTTCCCATTATAAGTCAATGCAGGTCATTTTGACCCATGTGTTGTAAAACTTGGATGTTTTTGGGTAATGCATCCTAGGGTTAAGGCAGAGCTGAATCTTATGGCTATATTCTAGATTTTGGTGGAAGGTGAAATAACTGCATAGCGGAAGGAAGTCTTATCACCCACAAAACATGAGTGCTCAGCAAATTAGGAAGGCAGCGCCACATGGATATTGGAAGGGGAAATATAAAGGTTGAGCCTTTGACAAATGCAATTTCAATTACCCCTGGACATGTCACAGGCCCCCAGTGATTCTTAAACTGGACACCAGTTTGAGAATCACTGGCATAGGGAACTAGGTTGTGTGCTGATGTTATATAGAGGTAGTTGGATATGGTATGAACATTATCACACTGACTGCTAGGTGAGTCACATTCAGTTATCTCTGAACAATGCAGCTCGAAAAACCAGGATGATTTGAAATGACACTGTTGTTGGGCTCAGCGAGCTGAGGTCCTTCAGGTAATCCAAAATTGTATCGTCTTTGCTGTGAATGTCTATTTCACTGCTACACTCGCATACAATGGGCACACTCTACACACTGTAATTACCTATATTTTCTTATAGTGTGCTGTCATTTCACTGATTAACAGTACAGTACCTTAGTGTAATTAATGCACTACATTTTTGCATTATAATGTAGTCTTCATGCACATGTTTTCTATACTGAAAAAAGTATTGCAAGCTCCTTGGTTCTTCATCTCTGTAACATCTAATAATTGATCATACAGCCACTCACTATTTAAATGTAATTTATTAAAGGCACAGTGGAAGAGCAGCAGAAATGGTAGCGTTTCTCGGAGTGAGCATTGCCACTGTTCTAATTGATTGCTTTTACTTGAGATGGTGTATGGTTGTTGAAACCTAAGCACCTAAGTACAGTACTATATTGAATGTAGGCGTACTTATTGTACTGTATGTTGCTTTGGATAAATGTGTCTGCTAAATGACAACAATGTAAAGCCTGTATTTTCCATGAGCTACCTCGACTTTGTCTTATTGTGTTACCATTGTGTGTACCATTTAGAGAATAATTGTGCTGCTTAAAATAGATTATGCTGTGATACATTTTAAATTGCCACCAAAATAATTAAAGCGTTTTCATCATCCACACCAGACCGCCATTGAAAAGTTCCCATCTTGGACTGTACCAAGCAAAGCTACATTCACATGTGTGAGTGGAAGTCACTGGGGATGCTACTGGCATTGCAGGCAGTACAAAGACATCATTAGTTTCCTGTGTTTAGAAATTCTCTTTGGACACAGCTTGAAGTCTCCCTGTGACTGTCAAGTATTATAATTAGCATTGTAATTCCAATGGGAGATTTGAATACATCCACGATGCATTTTTGCATCACAAACTTGCAATGGAATTCTAATTGTGTAGCGTTTTGAAAAAATGAAAAGAATATCTGCTGAAATGTTATTTTTACTTTCCATTTGATAGGTTGTTTGTTTATTTATATATTTGTATTCTTATACAGATCAATCTGAACAACAAAGACAGTTATATGCTATTTACATATCAATTGTTACAAACATCTCACTGCACTGCAACGCCAGATAGTGTAAACCGTATACGAAACATTGCTGTAGGCCACTCTACAGAAGAGATTGGCACCAAATCTGCATACAGAAGATTGGGGAACTGTATGTCATAAAATGAGTTCACTATTATTATTTGCATTATTGTTGCATTTCTAAATAGCTTGTCATTATACAATGATAATATTGTCCTAGTGGAAAATTAAATGTTAAATACTGCAAGGTGCCACAGGGAGATTTTCTCTTCTGTAAATTGTTTCTGGTAGATACAGAATGCAGAAATAGGAGTTTCAAAGGTATCTTAAGTTCACCATGGCTTTAAGGTTTAACATAGAAAATATTTATTTTATAAATAAAATTACTGCTGTATGGACAATAAACTAAGTATGTAGATTTTAACACATTAGCTTTAATTCTATGGCAAGCTTCAAAATATATTTTGTCCCAGTGTAAAGTCTATCAGCAGTCTTAATAAGTTACAACCAATACACAACCATGTCAACTCTGAGTTTTTCTAAATGTTTCTTTCAAATTATTAGTTTGCCACCTATACATGTCAGTACACATGTTATTACCCCTTCTTATTGTAGTTACACTACAGTTAAGTAAATATTGTGGTACAGCAAGCGTTCACAGGTGGCTATATATTATAATGAAATTAAATAATAATGTTCAGAAGTTAATGTTGTACAACGCCAGTCACCAGAGTAAACACCCATGCAATCATTCACATGCAATACTTGGGGCAGGCAAATGCCTATGCTGTGATCCTAAGAACATATAGGGAGCTCATACCTCTGCAAATACAGTTCCTACCACCGTCTGTGTGGTGATCCATAATCCATCCTTGTAAGCCCTCTTGTACTTTCAAAGTGTTTTTGTCCACGCCACTAAGTGCTAGTCAGACATTTTGATAAATCGTTACAAAAAACAACACGATTCGTGTTTCCATGTTGTGTCTATTCCCCCACTGTGTTCTGTTAAACTATCTGTCAAGATCAATTAAACATTTCAATTCAAAGGGCAACATGTATAGATATCAGACTTCAATAGTATAACAGCATCTGCAGACAGGCCTATTGACTAGAATGTTGTTGCTCACTCACACAAAGCCCAGGGAATGCTTGAACTGTGAGAGACCACACCAGGATCACCGTTATTGCCTGAAAAATTTAATTCTTATTTACTTGTTTGTAGACACTGTCTCTCTCTCGGATAAACCACAAAAATAAGGCGCAGATGACATAGTGATCCTTTGACAGGGTGAATGATACAACAGAAAGTATTTTGGTCTTTTGACCAACCAGACCAGGATCCCTGCCACACACGTGACACTGGACGTTCTCTTTATGGAAATCATTATCACCTCCTGAGAGAGAGACTGTGGGTGGGAGTTGTTAACAGCAGCAGCAAGGTGCTGCCAATAACTTCCCTTCAAAAATATGAATTTCTATTATAGTGTTAACCAATGTCCAAGGGCACCAACTGACTATATTTGGAGCACGGGACAGTCATAAACAAACATAGCAGTAATAACGTATTACTGTATAATGATGGTAATACTATGGGATCATGTTGTTTTTACCTTACATGGTAGCCTGTGATCAAATCAAATCTGGTATGTGTGTGTGTGTGTGGTCACTATTGTCATTGTGGCAATGTTTTCTCCCCTGTGTCGTTTCAGGTGGGATTCCATTTATCCTGACTGGTGAACTGTTTGAGCAGTCCTACCGTCCTGCTGCCTTCATGATAGCTGGTATTGTCAACTGGCTGTCCAACTTTGCCGTAGGCCTGCTGTTCCCTTTCATTCAAGTAAGTGAACTTGCTTGTTAGCTAACATTTTTTAGAAAACTTTTGAGAAAGCCACGTTGTACATAGTTGTTATTAAAGGTTGTTTGAAGTGTAATGTACTGTATCATATCACAGCACTTAGTTGAACCACAACACAACAACAACATAACAGCCAAGTGATCGTTTACTGTTGTGAATAATTGGTCTTTGTACTGTGCCTGACAATTCTCCCGATATTACAGTTAGGGAAGGCTATATAAGAGCAGTTATTTGCAAGAAACAGTAGCCTGTTAGTGAAATTGGACCATTTCCTGGAACTCCAGGGTCCTCTTTCATCTCCCTGAACACAACTGTAGCCTGAGGCAGCTCTAAAAACCATCGCCTCTCCTTTGTCCTCCTCAATTTCTCCCTTTATCCCTCCACAGTTCGATGGCATTCTGCCCCTCTCTCTCTATATATATTCCTACTTTACTAGTTTTCTCGTCTTAGGCGTCTGTTGGCTTTAAGGCTCTCTCCTCTTTCACCCTCCCTCTCATACCTTAAGTTTCTTTCTTAACTTTCCTAATTGTTTTTTGCATTGTGTCCCTGTTAGATTTGTTTTCACTGCTAGCATTTACAGGTGCTCTACATAGGGAATTTTCCTAATAGTTGCAAGCGTGGGTAGTGGCTGTGTAGCAATGCAGCAGATATAATGAAAACAATTGCTGCGTTTTAAATTCCACTGTGGTTTAAACTGTCAATTGTGTTGTGTGTTGTGTAAAAAAAAAACAGTTGTTGTAAAAAAACACATTAGCAATTCTTCTGTTTTCATTGCACCAGATGCTGACCTGTCTCACAGTATTAATGAGGTGTATATCGTATGAATGATATTATCAGGCCCGTAGCCAGCCTAGTGGAAGGGCGAGTTATTTTTTTCAGTTTTTCCCCTCATTTTGTATTTAATTATGAGCTTCAAATACTTAATTTTGGTGACTTTTTATGCACTAATTTGTGCTGGATTTGCATGTCTGCTGGTAGCACGCTTTTTGATGCACAGAAAATACATTCTTTACTACAATGTCGTCAAATTGCTTGCCAAGATCATGTACCACCTTTTTCAGTCCAAAGGAATGGGAGATGACACTCCCACTTGGTTTATTGCATGTTACGCCCCAAAACATACCCATGAATAATTAGTATTCATGGGTACAACCCGTTTGAACCATGCTCCTGGCGCTGCGACCATTCTTTTTGCCGTTAAACTAGCAAAAGTGGATTTGGACACACCCTAAATGCACTTGCACCATGAGCTTTAGACCGTGTCTCCTACAGTAGATTGTTAAAATAGGGCACTTACTGTATTGGTGAGAGTATTCCACAACACAGACAAGATAATGTGATCCCTGCATACCCTTACTTTCACAGATAGATTACCCTGCATCTAGTCTTCCATAGATTTATTACAGCTAGTAAATATATGGTGTTTTATAAGAGTGCGGGATCGCTTATAAAATGTGTCCATAATAAAATGCGTGTTAAATCCTTTAAATCTTACCTAGAAAACAGGTCAAGAGATATAACTCATCATAATGCCACCGTGTGGTGAGTTTGAACGTGCTTGTATACAGAGTCCTCAGTGTTATGAACACATGTAGTGAGTTGTAATCTTGATATCTATGACGATGATGTTCAGATAGGGGCTTTAGCGGTTAAGATATATTCCCTGTCATTAATTAAAGGTGGCTGAACACCACGGTATGCAATCATTTTGGGTGTGATACAAATAACGTTTCCCATCTTTTCTAAATGCGGTGACCGTATGTGACCAATATCTAATCAAACAATTTCAGTTTCTAACTGTTCAGATCAAGAGTTCAAATCTCTCTTCTCGAGACTCCAAAGATTATATTAGAACTCTCAACTTGATGCCTCTGTAATCTGTAACATTAACGGTGTAACAGTATCTAAGGCCATGACTTTTTGGGTGAGTTAGCAAGAGTTTAGAGAGATTACCTATTTTTTTAAATTGTGGTGTTTTTTGCAATCACCGCAATATTGCAAAGTTCAATAAATTTAAATTGGCACAAAATACATTATAGCGGACTTCATGGGTCCTTCAGGCAAATGTGTGTTTTCTTCTTTTTTTGTGAGGAGAGGAGCCTATACCAAATTTTAGAAGTCTAGGTCAAACCAGGTGAAGGGCAAAATTTTCAATACCTACAGGCTTTTGAGGATAAGTGCTTGGTTCCAGTGGAGATCCCCCTGCTAAACAACCATGCACACACACACATACACACTGAATACATCAATGATTTTACATGAATCAATAAAAGACATCCTGAGAGGCTTTTAAACAAGGCCCATGTACAGTCTAATAATGCCATTCTGTAAGAGGTTTATCAAAAGAGGAAAAGGAAGGTGAGATGATTTTACAGTTGAAGGCACACGTATAGGCCTACTCTGAGCTGCACTCTGTTTTCAAGTGTGTGTCTACGTACATACAAAAGTAAATTTTTCATGATTGCATTAGAATTAGGTTATTCAAAAATAACAAACAATAAACAATAACAATAATAAAATAAATAATTACATTGAGTAAGTATCACCACCCTAACCAAAAGCCTACCCCAGACCGGGTTATTAATGAGGACAAAAGACAGGTTTGTTCCTTTGCGATAATGGTAGGGTATGGGAACTGGCAAGATCTGGAGGATTTACTTGCGCTGTAGTGTGAATGATTAGAGAAATGGTGATTGTAATAAGGACTGATGGCTTTCATGTGGAGCTACTGGATACTAGCGGGGTTTATCGTATTAACTCGCTGAGAGAATAAAAAAGAGGTCAGTAGCTAGGTATATAAAACGTCATTTTATATGGGGAGCTCATGTGTTGTAACGCAGGTAAAGCTGGGACTGCCATAGCAACAGACACCCCACGTGTTTTTCATCATGTTCCTGTTGGCCTATGACATTCTATGCCTTATTTCCTACGAAATGATGTTAGTACCGGTAAATATAGCAGATGTGCTTCCTTTACTAGTTAGCTAGCTAGTGCTCACACTCACACATGTGATCACTGATCAACAGCATACCTATACCATCGCCATTCCAGCCCATCAGGCCTCTGTTTGTCCCCCAAAACCTAAAAGACAAGAATCAAGACAAGACAAGAATCCTGCTTTTCCTTCTTCTCTTTATTTTTATCCTTGAGACTTTAGATTTTTCTCTGGCATTGGAACAAAGTTATTTGATACACTAATTGAACTCGATATCTCTTTAAATATTGAGCATTTCTGTATGAACCAATATGTTGTTGTTTACACCAAATTATAACTGTTATGCGGAATGCGGAATGAATCTGAATCAGGTCACATCAGAGTGGTAGTTTAAATGCGTCCTATGATTTACCTTCACTTTGTTTCTTGTTTCTCAGGGCAAATGGGGATATACTGGGTCGTAGTTGTAGATGGGGGAAATCAATGTGACATTTTGGCTTGACATCCTCCCTTGTGGGGGGTTTTCCCACAGTTTCAAAGGCTTTATTCACATGCACCGCCAACTTCTCTCTCATTGTTTCCTCATTGATCTCTCTCATGGATGTGCTTCTCTCTCTCTCACGGTGTCACCTGCTCCCTATTTATTTGCCTCGCGGAAACACTCAAGTCTGTCCCAAAGACAAGTGTGTCCGCCACGTTCTCCTAACCCCTTTCACGTATTTACATTGCAATAGATAAACATGCATGTCTGGTAAAATTATCTCTTGTGACTTACATTAAAGCGGAACTGAACTCTTGTTGTTGACACTTAAGTTGTTAACTTAATATTAAGTCGTCCTGCTGACATTTGCTATGAATTAACCCCTCGTCATGCTGTGGGTGCACTTTTGATTTCCATTGTTTTTCCAAAACCTACTTCTAACGTCTGTAAAAAGTTGAGCATTGTCTCTACTGCACTGACTGGCCTGTTGTGTTGTGGGGGTATATATGTCTGGGGGTTTTTGTGGAGTGGTGTTGGTTGTTGTTTATCATCAATACAACATAGCGTTAGTGTGTGTTAAATAGAATAAAGTGTTACTCTTATCGCTTCTACGTGTTCATTGTTTGTTCGTGACTCAGTGTTCGTTCTCGTCCACCTGCACCTGTACTCGGCCCACTTCATTGGGTCCGGGAAAGCATGGACCAACAGGATAAGAACTGCCATTTCTCAAATTGAGCTAGTCTACTGCAAAGTTGGGCAATTTTAGCTTCCTCGTCCTTTTCACATAAATGGACTCCAGTGGTGTCTTTAATGAGTTCCTACTCAGCATGCTTGATGGGGGATATATACTGTACTCTGTACTCGCTACTCACTGCGTCTTCTGTTCCTCTCTGCTCCTCTGGCCCTATCGCGGTAGGGTGGGAGGAAGAGGCAGGTCAATAATGGCTGTGCCCCTAAGGAAATAGTCCTCCAAATACTTGGGAGCATGGTGTTGCCATGACAAACAAGGACAGGAGTGACTCTCTAACTGATAACGTATTACTCTCAAGTAGTCAACAGTCTAGTCTTTCAGCTCAAAGGAAATATGTTGGGGATTGTTCCTGCATATGAATACTGGCTAGGTAGTTTATACCACTTCCAATGAAAGAGCACAGAGTCATTGGTATACATTTACACTGCACATATTTAGTTTCTCAACTAAAGCACAAATGGTCTATGAATAACAACATCCTCCACTAAAAACAATGTAATAAACCAATGTATCAATGTAATAAACCAAGATATAATATACTGCAGAATGAACGTCGACATATTACACACACAACTGTGTATAGAATGTCAGAAAGCTATAGCTATTACTCAATATGAACTAGCCACAATCATAGTTAGCCTAGCAGCTACAAAACAAACATTAGGTCTACAGCCTAGTCATATGCTAACACAGCAAAATGAATGCTTACGCTTCTATCAGATAAGATGCTAATTAAGTTAGCTTGGTGCATGACATGGCAATTAATGAAAACAAAAGAATTTCAATGTAAGTAACAGTCATTTGAAAATGTAGCAAAAAAACATTTCAATCTATGTTAATATGTTAGTTTATGGAAAATAAAAAATACATGCAAGTTCTTGACCGGTCCAACACAACTCTCAAAAGTTGCATGCCACATTTTCAATTTGGACTCTGATTGTCACAGAAAATTTGCTTCCGCCTAGAACAATTGCATGGAACTGAGGCGCCCTATCACTGAGGTGTGGGTGTCTACATATTAAACGTAATCAAATGGGTTCCTGCACACTGAAGCCTTAGCTGCACACTGAACACTTAACTGTCCTCAGTGTGATGGGGTTTGTTAGTGTTGTGTCAGCATATAGATAATAACATTTTCTATGCTAGTCCCTTCGTAGACCTAGATACATAACGACAACTGAAAAGACAGATTACACCTCTGCTACATGAGAGAAGTAAGAGTAAGAGTTCTTAAGTAGTGTTCCCAATTTACGCAAGACAAATAAGCAACCGCAGCTTCGAAAACAAGCCCAATATTATAGCTTGTAACGACCTCAATGTAAAGAGGCTCAATATATAAGCCTGCAACATATTCAACTGAAACCACTTGGAACTTGAAAAGCAAAAACAGAATACATTTAAAAAAATGACAACAAAGTTTATAGGGAAGGCACTCACCTCTCAAGAGAGATGGAAAACGAGAAAAGTACAGGAGCATGTAACATAGCCTCAATATAGCCACATACAGTTGCATCTCAAAATTAGAATTACCATTTTCCTGTAATTTCATTCAAAAAGTAAAACTTTCATATATTCTAGATTCATTACACATAAAGTGAAACGTTTCAAGCCATTTTTAGTTTTTATCTTGATTGTTACGACTTCATGGCAATAAAAAATCCAAAAATTTAAAAATCTCAAAAATCTTAGAATAAAAAATGTATAATACTTGATTGGCCAGCCAACTCGCCTGACATGAATAATATAAGCACGAGTAACATACCTATAGGTTTTGAACAGTTTAGTAAAGCTGTGTTCACATGAGCGTTTATGATGCGGCAATAAATGGAAATGTCTGCATTAAAATGTCCTTGGATTTTGTGTCCTGAACAGGGCGGATAAACTTTTCAGGGTCTCCTTGAGCAGGACAGATTACAACAGGGACACTCAGGGGTTGCCATTTGATAAACAAACCTTCTAGGACAGTTTCAGCACTTTGCCATGCAAACACTTTTCTGCTTTATATTTGAATGTATTTTTTTAGCTGAGAGTGTATATAACCAGGGAAAACAAGTAGGTAAGGAACAGGGGTGGCATATAGTAAATAAGAGCACATCTACAAGAATAGAGAACCATATTTCATTTAAGAATGTAGTGCATATGCCTATTTGCTGAGTGAGAAGGCCACAATCACAATTATTAGACCAAAAAATAATCAACAACATTGTTCATCTTCAACATAATTTGACAGAACTATTATTATTACTATTACTATTACCATTGTAAATTTGTAGGCATTGGCCTCTCCTGCTGCGTGTGACTACAGCATTTGAAACACCTGCTCTGTCTTAATAGGCAATAGGCAATACAAAATTGTTTAATTTAAGTTAGACGGGAAGGGACAGGGAGTATTGTTATGCTTGTTTTTGTTATAACCTAATTATAAAATATATATTTAAAAAAAAAAGGTATGATGTTTAGGGGCTACCTTACAAAAGAAGGTCATCTCTCTCTATGTCATCTAATGTCATCATTACTATTGAGTCAGCGTCGCTAGTGTTGCAGCCGTGTGTGTGTGTGTGCGTGTGTGTACGTGCGAAAGTGTTTTCTCCTCAGCTCCGCACCTGGGAG
>JAODLI010073916.1:0-13770 GCA_027575585.1 Percopsis omiscomaycus
GAGAGAGAGAGAGAGAGAGAGAGAGAGAGAGAGAGAGAGAGAGAGAGAGAGAGAGAGAGAGAGAGAGAGAGAAAGTTGGGCATCTGTTGTCCTACAATTGAAATCTTTCTGTTAGCCAGAAATAAAACCATGTCGGAAAATACACAGTTCAGTACTGTTTGGCTGCATGGAGTGCTGTAAACAAATCAGAAAGCGTAGGACACATTTCACTTCACACGTCTTAATTGAAGCAGATTTCCGTGCATCACTCTCGACCTAGCTGCAGTCTCAGTGTGATCTCACATGCAACACGTGGGGGCAGGATAGGTTATTGCTTATGGCAATCCACTCCCAACTGAAGGCTTGTAGGTTCAATCCTCAATCCCTAAACATGTAAAAGCGGTTTACATATTTAGTAAGTATATGTATTACTATATACATGCATTACATGTATATACATGTACTATATACCACTCCAAAAACGTCAGTTAATGTTTCTCACACCAATTAAGCAGCAAATTAATTTCCGAAGTCTTTAAGAACAAAACAAATGTTAGCAGCCCTATTTTTAGGACGCATAGGGCATTAGTTACGCCTATTCAATGCCATTGAATTTCTGTTTAATTTGTTACACACCATTAAGCAATGCACAACATGTTTTCCTGCATCTGCAGAAAGGTTTAATATCATATAATAGAGGTTTGGTAAAAACGTGTCGCATGGAAAACAAATATAGAAACTGTTTATGCTTTAGAGGACAATATTGAACAGCTCCAAATGAGTGTTTGAGAAGCCAAACGGCATTGCCACTATTGATCTCACCTGAGAGCGTTAAAAGAAAAAACATACTTTTAGTCTATGTATCTGTTCAAAGCCACCTATCAATTCCATTATGTGGTGTATAGACTTTACAGCCCCGTTAAGACCCTAGCCTGTAAGTGTTGTTTTAAAGACCACAAACTGGAGTGTAATACAATGTTTTGGGTTGATGTGAATGACCGGGCTGAGTGGATGTGCTTGAGTGCACTTGGTTGGGTTGTCTTTGCTGTGTTGCAGGTCAGCAGCCTAGATTCCCGGGAGACTGCTCTCCTAAGCCGTAGGGATGAGCTTAACACTTCACAAATGTTTGAAGAAGGCCAAACAGCACTGCCAAAGAGAGCCTGACATTTCCTATGTCGAGGCAGTCATCTGGAGAGGAAATAGAGGGAGGAGGAACGCAGGGGCCAGGCCAGTATGAGATGGAGTAAATTGAAACAGTCGGAGTGAGAGGAGATGTCAACACACACCCACACGAGCAGAAGTATCTGTGCTGTGTTTGTGCAAGACTGATTTGAAATTTGAAGGAAAAATATAAACCCGTCAAGGCACAAAGATCGATGTTTTGGTCGAAAGCTTGTACATAAATAATACAAACGTAAATACACTTTCCGACCAGAACTCTGTATTACTATAATCCATCACCCAGCAACCACGTACTGTATATACCGTACATATAGCCAAGTGTACATGGCTAGAGAATGGCTGCCATTCACACAGCCAGCTTGCATGCATTCCAGACACCCAATTTGCTTGGACCTTGCAATGTCTTCATGCTCCAGAGGTGATTGTCCATTCACTGGGCGCATATTAAGGCATAAATAATCCATGCGGACATATTTCTCTGTATTTAGTCAGAGGAAACCACTGATAGATTATTCATGTCGAAGCGGCACGGTCAACCTTGAGGCTCCTCATATCTATGGCTACAAGTATGACATATGAGAGCAGCGGTGGCATTCTCTCTGTCCCCCTTTCTCGTTGTCTCTTGCCTATTGTTCCCCGAGTGACCTCACGGCGGGACGTCCAGGGTTAAAGGACACACATATCTCTACTACGGGGTGTGCATCAAAGGGTCAGTGGTGTGTTTGTAGGTACACCGCAAAACAGATGGAAAGCAGAGGTTTTGCGTGTCACACGTTGTACCTGGCACGGTAGCAACCTGAGATTGTTTATGTAACATTGCTAGGCGTGTGGGACAGGGATGTGTCAATCAAGTCACTTCTGACCTTGCCCCGCAATCCAGAGAAAGCTTTGTAATAAGCATTGATTATGTTTAATCCCATGGGATATGTTGCAATAACCTTTCCCCACTCATATTTTAACTCGAAATCCTATTCCTATCCTGTCAATTCTGTTACATTTCTTTATGTTTATAAATTAAGCCTGATATTGCATGTCTCATAATATGTATATTAGACAAAATATATATTTCAGACAACCAGACCACTGTAAAAGACATCACGTCTCACCCCATCTGACTTGGACAGAACGTTAGCAAATTAAAGAAACAGGTCAAAGTGCTTCGACACGCAGCAGGTATTAGAAGCATTGAATTTTATATTGCTCAATGTAAACCAAGACCATAACATCCACACCAGAGAGAGGGGGAGAGGCTGAACTGAGCTCTGTTTAAAAGGCAGGTGTCAGATGAACACTGATGGAATTACCCAGTCAGGAAGCAGGCACAGCTATTTGTATCTGTACTGACTATTGTTAATGCTTGGCCTGAATCCCTGATTGAAATCAGATATCTGTTCCACTCCTATTGTCAAGTAAAAGAAAATAAATATATACATACAAATATTTCATTAGACCCGTGCACTCTATATTTGCAGATACTTCTTTGGCAGAGACTAGCTAGAGGTATCTTACTACCCCCAGCTAGCGCCCTTTAGTTATGTTAAGTGCCTTGTCCAAGGGTGTAATGGTTAAGTGTTTGCATTTTGTTCTCTTTCTATGGCTCACATACAACAGATACAAATCTTATTTTAGAATACAGTAGAATATGTATGTATGGTCCTGATTTTAGCTTTGAATGATCAATATTGTGCCACATAGTGCAACAGTGAGGGAAATTAACATTACATACAGTAATGTCACCTTTGAAAGTAAAACCTTTAAAAATGGGTTGTAAATAACCTGTAGATAATACTTTTAATATTGAATGCGCATGTAGAATCCCTGCGACATTCTACATGCTTTTATTATGCGTTTGTCGCCATTTATGTCACCACTTTACTAAAATAATGTAAATACAATTATTATGTGTAATCATGTTATCTGTATACAACGACTTCACGCACACAAGCGCACTTTTATGTTCTTGGTTACACAAAACACTAACGAGGTGTCGGTTTTAAGACTGTTTTTATATTTTGCCATATTATGTCAACACTGTTCTTTCTCTGTCAGTCACGTTCAAACACAGGCTTACAAGAGGTTAGGCTTTAGGTATTGACATACTGTAAATCTAGAACTAAAAGAAAACAATTTAGAAAGTGGAGCATTTATGTATTGCTGTAATTAATAGCTAAGTATGCCCCTTTGTATGTTCTGAAGACAAAGACAATTGGTATTTAAATTGTTGTATTTTTGATTATTTACTTAGATTTCATGGAGAAATTTAACATGATCGGAAACATCAACACTTGATAGGACTGTATAGATCTATTGTGCTAGCCCATCAAACCCAGTCTTTTATTGTTACTGTATGTCCTTTTCCTGCCTAACCTTTGTAGAATGCATTGACAACTATAACTATAGAACAGAATTACTGGAAAACTGCAGGGACAAGACAAATACACACACAAACGCACACATGTGCAGCGACAGGCATTCATGCATGCACGCGCACACACACACGCACGCGCACACACACACGCACACACACTGTCTAGCCTACTTTAAAATGTCAAGGTGGAATGAAGGTGCACTGTGCAACAACCCAAAGGAACAGAGAACAAAACAATAAATTGTGAAAATGGTAAAATACACTTAAAGAGGACCTTGACCTCATTTTCCCCATCTCTTCCAACTTTTTATTTGACTCTAACATTAGTACTGTAAAAACATCTGAGCAAATGGTTGCATTGTCTTGTTTTGATGAGAGATTCAGTCATAATCCACTTCCCCGTTTGACTATGCAAGCATGCGCACATCACAGTATATGTGAAGCATGTACTGTGATGGACCAGGAAGTGGATTATGAATCAATCTTTCATCAAGACAAAATGATGTGCTGTGATGTTTTCACAATGTTATGGTTCCAGACTTTAATAAGGACACATTATGGGTGAGTCGGGGAGTTTTTAAATTTCCATTATAAACTATAGAGTCTTCAAAACTGAGATAGACTGAGCTTAGGCCAGACCTCTAAACTGAAGTATCAACACACTTTGGAGAAATGGGAAAATTAAGTCCAGGTCCAAATTGTCCAGAATCCCCCTTTAAACCTCCTTGGTAACTAAAACAAACAACATGTAGCCTGCAATCTCCACCGAACATCCACATCAATCATCACCACTTCCTTATCAAAACAGAGGAGAATGAAATTCTACCCATCAGAGAGCCAGTTCAACGTAGTTCTGCTGAGCCAATAGAGCCCCCGGCCTTTCATTAAAATTAACATGGTCTCTGTTTTTCCACCAGAAAAGAAACGCTTTAAGTAAATTAGCATTTGATTAATGAAGGTAATAGGTCTCTGACATCACACGCAGGCAGGCCAATAGGAAGGCACACTACTGCGTGTAAGTAAGCTTCCTGTGTCCAGAAGGCTTGGTGAGGCATGTGCCCCTGATGCTCCTCGTGCGAACGTCTGGATGCATGAGCAGAAGTGTGTGTGTGTGCGTGCGTGTGTGCGTATGTGCGTGTGTGTGTGTGCGCGTCATAAAAGCACGGTGTGATTTCCCTAAACGCCCCGTTCACCCTGACGGCACCTGGCCCCCTGGCCCTACATGCCCATCCCTCCTCGCTTTATTACCCAGCCCTGTGATTAATGTTCCTGTGTCACGCAGGCTGGGGGCAGGGGGCTACACACACACACACACACACACACACACACACACATGGAATACAGTGAGCACTGCAGCAGTGGGCAGTCGTGGATACTGCCAGAGTATCAGCGACTGGAGAGCGCCTGCTTTTCCCAATCTAGAACGCTAGCGGCACGCTAGTATAAAAAGTTGGGATTGTGTCAGTGCGGCGGTTAGCTCTGTGCTATCAGGCACACCTGTGTACTGGCTACATGGCCTTAGGAGGCCCAGAGGTATGGTATGGTCCTGGCCGGTGATCTGAGAGAGTGTGTGTGTGTGTGTGTGTGTGTGTGCGTGCGTGCGTGCGTGCCGTGGTCCCCCAGCCTTCCATGGGGTGCACAGGAGGAACGGCAGCTGATGAATCTCGCCGAGCATCTGTGACAGACCACACGACTGCACCTGTTCACCTGAGGGGGGCTCAGTGTGTGTGTGTGTGTGTGTGTGTGTGTGTGTGCCACGTGGAGGGGAGGAGGGGGGCTTTTGTGCACATAATCCCCTCACCCACTGTTACTCAGCCCAGCTGATCCATGTACCCCCCTGAGTTCTCAGCCAATCAGAGTGACTAAATATTTGAACTGCACGGGCTGGAGAGCCCTCTCCGCTGACTGAGCCTAATGTTTAGTAAATATATGTTGGCGTCTCAGGTCGCCAGTCTGCCAAACAGTCTGTCAACCGAGTTCTGAGAAAACAAGTGTGAATTTCAAGCCTTGACTCTCAATGAACAGTTTTGTTTGGAAAACATGGTGAATTCTCCGACCAAGAGCGCCGCAGTGTTGCTCTGTCACGGGGGCCTAAGTGGTATTCACTGTTCACGTAGCTGTTAATTCCATCACCGTTTTCCATCCCTGGAAATAATTCCTAGCCTCCCGAGAGAACGCTTGTTTTTTTGTTTTTTTTTAGAGAGCTGGCTTTCAACTGTTAAACCTTCGTTTTCCTGTGTTGCGTTAGTGCAAATTGAGACGGGCATGTCTGTGAACTGAAGTCAGGCGCTCGGGTCCACAGGGTACGTGCCTCGGCGCGTTGAGAAACCCGCTGCCCCAGAACGGATGTCTGTTAATAGGAAGCTCCCCGCCCAGCTCATGGCACCGGCCCTCGCTCTCTGTTATATGTTTGTAGGTGTGACTTTCTATCCATTCAACCGTCCAGGAGCAATCAACACATACTGCTATTTCACAAAATAGAACTAGGCATAGAACTAGTTATATGAATATATTTAATATTTACTACTCGTACACATTCAATTATTGGGAGGATTTTGCGTAGTATAGCATAATGCCAACCTTACTTGCAAGAGATTGCATAGAAGTAACTATAAACATGGTTTCATTTATAGGATTAAATCAATTCTGCAGGTAAATATCTGACTTCTCCACATTCAGTTTGAGTTCAAATCAAACCACATTTTCCACGGTGGACTGACCATTTTCAGATAACACAGCAGCCCGTGGTACATGCTACAGATCAACCAGTTTGTAACTGTAAATAAAACAAAATGCATTCAAGCAAAAGTTAACTTTCCGTTCTGGGATAAAAACTTAAATATATGTAAAATTAAACACTACAACAATTGATTGTATGTACTGAAAGATTCAATAAAATAAGATACAACTGTATTGTCCAAAAAGGCTTTGGGATTTTAGAAAGCATGTTCTCGGAGAAACAATTAAAGTCAATGGAGGTTAAAAACAAAAACTGTTTTCATCACACACGCTGAACAACAAATTATTTCATAGAAATCCGTGTGGGATCTTATTCTAACTTACAGAAAACCCAGAGCTGAGGGTTTAACCAAAGTTTAGCATTGCTTGAAGTAATCTGCCTTTACTTTTTTATCACTTAATGTGATAAATCCGTTGGTTGAATTATAAATGTAAGCATCAGCCGCAGCAGGTGGTGGTGTTTGTTGTGGTGTGGGCATAGGTTTTCCCTCTCTGTGCTGTGGGTTGCCTAGCATACACCTCACCACTTTGTAATAGCTTTTATCACAATGGGAGGCTAGAAAATACCAATGCATAGCGGGATATATTTGGTGACAGCGGTAGGGAGCCCAGTGTCTGACAAAGCTAAGACTCAGGACAAATGTCTGGATTGCACACATCCTCTGTTTAGGCATTCTCCGACAAAGTGTGGGTCGCTCTGTCAGCTAATGCTGCCTAAGTTGTTCAAAGCCGCGCCCTGAGGGGACAGTACTTATGGAGGGAAAAAGGGATAAAAGCCAAGAGGAGAAGGAATGGGAAGTCAAACAAAAACAAACACAATGCCTAATCAATGACGAGGAAGCAGAAAGATTCATCGCCTTGAACAATAATGCAATAAAGATCAGAAAAACTATCAATAAAATAAGTATGGAACTCATCCTAAAAACGTCTACAAGCGACCCCTGTGTGGTCACGGCCCACAGTTTGAGAACCTCCGGGTCAGAGGTTGAGTGTGATTGCTTGCATGTGAGGTCGGATAAGAGTAGCGAATTCAAATAACATTACTACTTATTTGTGAGAACCAATGTGCTTATGTCAGTCACATGAGCAACTCTGCGTGATATTCACACCTATAAAGGCTTCAGCTAGCATTGAACACCCGTTGTAGAGGTCAACCTAGAGACAAAAGTGTGAAGAAATGGGAAAATATGCTCTCACCATCTAGTCACGGTAAGAGTAGGAAAAAAAAAACTAAAAGACAACAAACAGGTTTTCACCAGCAGCAAACAGCCATGGGAATCTATCCAAGGCAACAACAACGAAAAACGCTGAGAACAGCTAAAGTGACGTTTATCTATAACCACGTCTGCGAAGTGTGACAACACCGCTGCTGGTTGTCAATAACCTATTCATCCAACATTAAAGTTGCTTTGTTCAGCCGCTTTCTTAGTTGATTGGACAAAAAAAAGAAGAAACAGAAGGCAATACAGTTAATACCTTTTTTTTTATTTTTTTTTAAACATACAGCAGCTCGCGGCATTCCAACAATTATAGCAAGGACAGTCAAAGAACAGTCTTTGCTTCCGTCAGGAGAAAAAAAACTTAAGCCCCCTTCCCCAACCTGTGACGAAATACACTGTATAATTCACATCTCCTCTGGCTACAGCTTTCCTTCCGTAAGTGTTTTAATAGCAGTTATTTCAGTGCGGCTCCCACCGGCAAACTATCAGATGTAGAACAGAGCGAGGAATCTCAAAACCATACCTGCCTTTAAACAACCAAGGTCATATAACATACTTGAGTAAAGCTATACAGGCAAAGGTTTTCATGCAATGACATAAAAACGACTTTAAAAATGTATACAAAACTTACATTAAAGATGCAAAACAAGATGAAATGACCCTCTTTGGTAAACAATTACGTCATTTAGCAGACACTTTTATCAAAAGCGACTTACAATTACATACTGCTATTACATGAAGCAGATAGGGGTTAGGCATCTTGCTCAAGGATGCTTACAGGTAAGCCGACTCTGGGGCTCGAACCTACGACCTTCTGGCTGGGGGTCCAACACCTAGACTAATCTGCCACTGGACATGACAACCTCTGTAGCAGGGGGACCCATGATATGTGGAAAACTATAGCTTGTTCTGCACCTACAAATCAAATCTCCATTTCAATTGATTTTGTACAATGGTTTAAAACTGATTTAAAACCACATTATATTCCTTTTCATGAAGCCTATGTGTATCTGTATTTTAGTCTACGGTAAAACATCACTTTGAAGACCTTTTAAATAAAAGGTGTATTTATTTATGTCTACACACAGTATAAAAGGCTAGTTCTATGATTCTTTTAGTGTTCAGAAGCAGGAACAGAGCCAGGCAGATGCGCAGGTGGAGTTCCTCTTTCCATCCACCTGAGCAGACATGGAGGGCGGCACAAAGAGAGGCGAGCAGGCAAGACGAGGCCTTATTAGAAGACGAGGCGAGAAGCGTAGCGAATCGGTGGCTAATCCTGCGTCTCCTCTAAGCCTGTGTAATTAGGACATGGGGGATCGTACCATGACAGGGGAGGCTTCCAGACCGCCTCTCCTCTTTCTGTCTTTTGTTTATTTCTTCCCTCTTTATGCCGAATTGTCATCTAAATTTAGCATGTGTGCATGCGTGTGCATGTGTGTGTCTCACTTTTAGTCTGAGAGTCTCTCTACATGTTAGCTAATTAACAACATAAATAGACCCTGCATGCTCACTCTATATTACGCCTTATTTCCACGGCTTGCATCTATGTGGGTGCGCTTGTTTTAGTTACCGCGTGACCCCTTTAGAATGTGTTTCTACACATGCTTCTGCAAATGGGAATCAAAGAGGCTAAATAAGATATACCCAAAATAATGTGCATGCACACACACACTGAGACACTCACAGAGGTCTGAAAGGCAGAGACACATTCTATTAATTAATGGACACACTGTAATCTACTTCCATGAATTTGGCCTTTGGCCGTTAAAACAGAAATAAAACGACAAAGAACTGTGCAAGAGACTAGAGAATGAGTAAATGAAAGGTGGGAACGCATGAGAATCTCTGACTCAACGGCTAATTACTAAAATCCTTACAAACATATTGTAAGAGAATGAAGGAAAATCTGTTGTTGCCATTTCAGAGAAGGTCATTGTCAACAACAACAAACTCAACAAGAAGTTGTTTTTGAAAAAACATTTCCCACCACTTTCTAGATTATTTGTCCACTATATTCGGCTACAAAGCTCTGGCCCTGATAATGGACTGAAAAAACACAGACAAACACACATTTACAGTTGCCAAGTCAAGGCTTGGTCCTGACAATCCATTTAATAAAAAGATCCACCAGACTCCCCCCAATCTTGTCACATGGGCTGAATGTAATCACTCCTTTTACTCACTCTAGATCTGTCTCTCTCATTCCCACAATTGGATTTGAAGAAGCCAGGGTGTCATTGCTTTGTGTGAGGAATCATTCTGTTGTGCACTGGTTTAGAAGGATTACAAAACGTAGTTCTGATGTTGTGTCTTAACAGAACCTTCACTGGGATTTGACACGCACGCACGCACGCACGCACACGCACACACACACACACACAGAATTATAGCCATTAGTGTTGATTTAGTGTATCATGGTGTCCACGTAACCTTGGGTTTTTTTATTATCTTTAAGCTTTCTCATATAGAATGATGCATACAGGTTAACCCCAGAAGAGAAAATGGCTATCCATCCCCACACAATGACACTAAACCATCTCCCTGGCAACAGCAAGAATATGTATGTACTTTAGGGAAGGGAAATGCCAAGGGCCCTGTGGTTCCACAAACACGAGTGTGCTGTACACTCTCATCATCATTTCTGGGAAAGATATACAGTAGATATACAGTATATATATATATATATATATATATACTGTATATATATATGACAAATACTGTATATAATATGACAAATATTCAACTATTAAAAATCTAATCTAATATCTTCCAAAACTACATTTGGAATAAAAAGCTTGTAAACAAATTGCCTGAATTCTTATATGGGCGGGACACCAAGCCAGGGAACCGGGCCAGAACCTGCCAATTACTTGGTGTAATACAAACTGCAAAAGTGAATAATGATTCTGAAAACATGCTACTGCTCTTGCCGCTTGCTTTATGATGAATCTACTCATGGAGGCAATGTAAGCAATGAAAAAATTGTACACTTTAGCATGTAGGCATTTGATCAATTGTCTCAATGAACAGCAGTGTAGCTCCCCTAAGGATATTGGCTGGCGTTGAACAGAGCCTAAGTGGGGAGGTGGAGAGAGGTGGGTTGGGTCGATGGTGTTGGCTTTCTCAGCCCCGGGGCCTAACACATTTAGAGAGCTAACTGACACACTTTGGATGTATTAGCCACAGTGAGCTTAGCCAACCTCACCCGTATTTCTAGTGCTCTTCCTCTGCTCTCTTCTGTCTGTCAGTGCTATCCCCGCTATCATGCTAGACTGAGGAACACGCCTCGAGTTTCATCACATTGCTTTAGCATTGACGTCTCCTTATGCCCCAGCCAAATGGGTGTTTGCTGTCTAGACACTGGTTGCTTGTGTACTCTGTGTATAGATAAACACACAGGCACTCGCTAACACTCTCACTCATCTGTTCATAAGTATGATTGGATTAAAGTAAACTCTTTGACGGAAATGTAATATAGTTATATTAGTCTGCCCATACAGGGGAAAAACTATTTCAAATAGAAATGCATTTTCCATCTCGCTATCTAATTTATACTTTCTTTGCCTCTCCATCTATTTCCCTCCCGAGACCGGGGGGTTATGGTTGCAGTTCAAGTCCAGGCCACTGCAATAAAAACACAAATAAATGAAAAAAATATCTGGCAATAAATTCCAGCTCTTATAGAGAACGGCCGTAGAAGCTTACGGTTGTTCATAGTATGTGGCGATTTAAGATTAGGGTCACAGATTAGAAGGCTTACACGGGATAAGAATGGGATTATATGTGCTCAGCCTCAGAGATATAAAATTACAGATCACAGAACAGGAGAAAGCACACCTGAATCTGTAAACAAACTCCAAAGGCAGCCACATGTCCGGCTGGACAATTGCGCTGCCGCCGTGCAGGGATAAAAAACAAAACAAGGTACATTTGACAATTGAGGAGCGGAAGCAAATATTATGAAAGCAGCATCCTATATTCCAGGGAGAGATTCGGCGCAGATCAAAGGCTGCCTCTGCAGTAAATCTGTTAGGGTTGGGATTAATGGAGTCCAGAGGGGTATGGACACACGCACACAAGCATGTGTATACTCTCTCTCACACACACACACACACACACACACACACACACACAATCCTCCATCGCTACCCTGCCTGATATGATTCACAACCCAGGCTAGCAGGGCACTGTGGTGCAGGGTGTATCTATTCTAGTGTGTTCTCTACAGCGGTCTCTCCACTGCAGCGCGATGCCACAGATACTTTTGTTGAAACGTGTGTTAGTTAGCAGAGAGTGCCGTCATAGCGAGTGTCTTTTCTTATGGCGGCTCTCCGCTGAGAACGTTGTAAATTATAATCGAGTGGGTGTATGATTTCCGTGAATGAATACTCTTTATTGATGTGCTTTTCAAGGTTAATATCACCTAATGCTTTATAGCCAAACACACACGCACACACACACACACGCACACACACGCGCACGCACGCACGCACGCACGCACGCACGCACGCACGCACGCACGCACGCACGCACGCACACACGCGCACGCATACAGGCATGAATGCACATACACACACGCAGGTGCAAGTTGTAGCCTCTGAGCACCCTTCAGTTCATGCAAATACAAATGCAAATAGTGCAGGTGAGGTTCGGCTGTCCACAAATGTGTTTTGAGGACCGTGTGAGTTTGATGGTGTTTAATTTTAACAAAACAGAGACAGACAAGGGTCTGGTTTAAACTACACAATATCAAGGAAGGGCCGTGGCAATACGTGAGGTTTAGTAAATGAATTTGGGTGACCATCGCTCGTTTTATTTTTTGCGCAGTTTGACTTGGCAAGAGACTGCTGATTCGTCGTCTTGGACATGATATTCAGGAACAAAGGATGGCGTACAAGAACTTTTTTTGCCTACACAATTTGACAACTACTACGACGACAGCTACGTCCAATAGGAACAAAGGAATGAGAAAGTTGGTGCTGCCCAGTCAGTGGCACAACAAACAAAAGTGAGGAAAGGGCTAGTGAGCTGCAGCAAAAACACTTGCATTTTTAATGTTTCCTGGGAGAACAACGATGGAGTCAAAAAGATAAAGAAATAGTGAAGGCACTTCATTCAACAACAGTCAGGTTGTTAGCTCACTGGTTGCTGAGCTAACAACCTGACTGTTGTTGAATGAAGCTAAAAAAATACATTGGACCATCGCGCTTCTCTTTTACTCATTCTAGAAGACAGCAGAATGCATGAAAAGCAAGGTACGGTAAGACCCTCCACCTCAGAACATATACACACACACGTCGTGAAAGACGCACATTACGATTTTGAGCTGGATCCAACTAATAGTGTGCCACATCTCCCGTCCAACACTCGGAAATAATTTACAGCTCTATGATCACATAATCTGTCATAGTGACCATCGAGAAAGACCGAAATAATCCAATTCCCAGCCTCAACTCCCTTTCCAGCCCAGTGCCTGCTCTTCCCATTTCCCCAACTCCTGCCTGTATCTCTCGCCCCTCTGGGCTAAAACTACAGGTGCAGGCGGATGCAAACCACTGAGTGGAAAATGCCCGTTGACAGCATTCTGGTGTGTCTCTGATTGGTCAGTGAACAATAAGGAAGGTTCCTGAACCACTTGTCATGTTGATGAAACAACAGGGTGCCAGCACCAGCAGCCAGTGACAGGGGGAGCAAAGCGTACGGGACAACAGGTAATGCCTAGTGTGAAATGGCAGCGATTAGTTCCAGTATCGCAGAGAAAGTCAAAAGTCAAAAGAGAAGGTCAGATTCTGTCTTAAAACATTTACGCAAAACAGATTCAGCAGAAGCCACAGTGCATTATACATACTGTACATACATACACACACACACATATACATACACATATATATATACACACACACACACATATATATGTTATATATACATATATATTCATTCATATTCAAGGGTATGTAGTCAGGCTGCAGCACCTACAGTACATGCCAGCTCTCAGTAAAATCGGAAGATGGCAGGAATCACCTTTTGTTTGATACGTATTGAATTCTGATGCGGTTGCCAGGATACAGCTAGAGGAAGAGTGTTTCTCCCCCGCCATATACTGTGTGTGTGTGTGTGTGTGTGTGTGTGTGTGTGTGTGTGTTATGGCTCCTTCTCCAACTCGCCTCTTGCAGGAGTAAACACAAATGTCCATGCACACACACAGACACACACACACACTAACACACACACACACACACACACACACACACACACACACACACACACACACACACACACACA
>JAODLI010073917.1:0-13769 GCA_027575585.1 Percopsis omiscomaycus
TGATGAGCTTTTGTAATTGGCGTGATTTCTCGCCTATTTCCTTTCAGTGGCTAGAGCTGACAAAGGAGGTAGCAGTTAATTTTCACATTCACGCCATACCACACACAATAGACCTAATAGATTAAAAAAAATACAAGCAAAATCGGCTTTGCGTGGGATGGCCCCTTTATGCAGTATCAAAGTTACGCATTCCTCTTCAGTAACCATTTACGTTTCTGTCTGACAAGTCAACCGGCACTCTGCTACCCCGTTGGATGAGCGGTGCATCGCATCTGACAAGGCACAGAGCAGCAACTGCATTCTTTATGTATTAAAAATACGTGCACCTGCCTTGCGTTTACAACTGCGTCCGCATAACTTGTGTAGACTATGAAACAGTTCTTAAAGGGAATGGGAGATGACACTCTGATTGGTTTATGGCATGTTGCGCCCCAAACACACTCATGATTAATTAAGAGACTAAGTAGAACCCTTTTGAACAATGCGCCTGGCACTGTGACAATTTTTTCTGTTGTTAAAATAGCAAAAGTGGATTTGGACACACTTGTGGATTTGTGCGCTTAGATTGTTGAAATAGTAGTGTCACACAGAAGAGTTGTCCAAATGATCCTTGATAACAGGAGTGTTTCTCTTTCTCAATTTTTTTTCTATCTTTTCATTTGTCTTGTAAATATATTTAGGTTTTGGGTTTGTGTAGGTGTGTAAATACAGTAGGTGGTGAGGGTTTTCGTGCTTGGTTCGCATGAATTAAACCTCATGTTTAAACTTAAAGTCGAAAAGTTTGAATTTGTGCTTTATGTAACTTCTTAAGCACTAAAATGTTTTGGCTGTGGGAAAGAGGATCATTTGATAGCATGCCCAGAGAAGGCCTCTTTTCAGGGAAAAAGGGCAGTAAGGAAAAACCAAGACAGACACAAGCTACAACAGTAGTAGTAAGTAGTAAGGGGACAAAGACAGGCAGGGAAGAAGCAAAGACAGGTAGTGAGGGGACAAAAATGGGTAGTGAGGAGATAAATACGTAGTAGTAGGGGAAAAAAAGACGAGGGCTCAAAATTGAAAAGTTACAGTTTGTTACTGCAGTGAGAGGCCAGGTGAGAAAAATTGTTCAAAGATGATATGGGAATGACACTGCATAAATAATATTTATCTTCAGTGACATTTCTGGTGGTTTGGGGTCTCTTTTGAATTATGGCTACATTTAAAATGGAGCACAAGGCATTAGAAAGAGAACATGTTGGTTTGAATTATTAAATTATTTAAGAGAGCTGATGTTATGTTTCTTCAGGAAAAATACTGATAGATTGAATTAAACAGACTGGAAAGCAGAGTGGGAAGGAGAAGTGATTTTAAGTGACATGACCACAAGCAGTGGGGGGTGGGGATTTTGTTTTCTAAAGGCGCTTTTCCACTGCATAGTACCGGCTCTACTCGACTTGGCAAAAGTAGTACCTAGTACTTTTTTGGAATCATCTCCATCTCCAAGTGAGCTGATGAAGTGAAAACAAAAGGTGACATGAAAACACTGCAGACTACTGATTGGCCAAAAAGATTCATCACTGCGTCAGAGTAATTTAAGTTACTATAGCGGCCGCAATTTCTTTATTTACAATTTCTTTTATTTTTATTTAAATAGGACCCCAAAATGTAAACATGCAGAGCAGGTGTTGGACTGACATAGCGGTATGATAAATTCGCTTTCTGTCATTCTGTACAGAGAAATTCGTATGACATGGCACGCAACATTTACGCAGTAGGCATTAAAGGTCCAGTGTGTAATTTCTAGTGACATCTGTAGTAATATTTCTGAGGATCTAGTGACAGAAATGCAATATAAGATCTATGTTGTCAGTGGTGTATAAAGACCTTATAAAAAAAAAACATAATATTGTCACTTCCTTTGAATGAGCCATTTCTATCTCCATAACCGCGGGCACCCCCTCTATGGACATCGCCATGTTGCATCGCCATGTTTCTACAGTAACCATAAGTGGACAAGCGGCTCTACACAGCGCGTTTCGTCACTACCTTGAAAAAGAAGCAGCAGCAGCAGAAGAAGCAGCAGCAGAAGAAGCAGCAGCCGCAGCAGAAGAAGAAGCAGCAGATCACAGATATTATTTAGCAAGAGCCGACGGAGGGTGAATCTGCTTCGAAAAAGTTAAACATCCGGGCTGAGCCCAGATTCTTCGGGACGTGGCTATATGATTATGGTGTGTGTGTGAGTGGCGGACCATGACTGACTCTCAACACTGGGCCGTCAGGGTTACCGCAAGCAAAACAAGTTGCCGTATGCGCATTGCACAAATGAACGGTACATATAGCTGAGCCCAGATTCTTTGGGACGTTGCTATATGATTATGGTGTGTGTTTGGCGGACCGTGATTCTCGACAACGTCGGGGTTACCGCAAGGGGGCATGGTTCCCCCTCTGACGCTTTCTGAAGTCCACGATCATCTTAGTTTTGCTGACATTGAGAGAGAGGTTGTTGCCATGGCACAATGTAGCCAGATTGCTAACCTCCTCTCTATAGGTGGTCTCATCATTGTTGGAGATGAGACAGAGGATGGTGGTAACGTCCGCAAACTTTAGGATGATGTTGGAGCAGTGTGTGGCCACACAGTCGTATGTGAACAGCGCGTACAGGAGGTGACTGAGCATGCAGCCCTGAGGGGCTCCAGTGCTCAGGTTCACTGCAGAGGAGGTGATGTTGCCCATTCTCACCACCTGGGTTTTGCTAGTCAGGAAGTCCAGGATCCAGTTACACAGGGAGGTGTTAAAACCCAGGATCCTGAGCTTGGGGATGAGCTTAGCGGGCACAATGGTGTTGAATGCTGAGCTGTAGTCCACAAACAGCATCCTCACGTATGTGTTACCCTTTTCCAGGTGTGAGAGGGCGGTGTGAGCCTTCAGTGCGATGGCATCAGTTAGGGCGGTAAGCAATTTGAAGGGGGTCCAAGGTATTCGGAAGACTGACGCAGATGTAGGTTTTGACCAGCTGCTCGAAGCACTTCATGATGATGGAGGTCATTTAAGCAGGTGATGGAGGGTTTCTTAGGTACTGGGACAATGCTGGACAGACTGTTTTAGGGAGAGGTTGAATATGGAGGTGAATAACTCTGCTAGCTGGTCAGTGCACCCTCTGAGGACACGGCCTGGAATACCATCAGGCCCTGGAGACTTCCGTGGGTTCACGTTTTGAAAAGCTCTCCTCACATCAGCCGTGGCGAGGGACAGAGTGTAGTTGTCCGGGTCCTCAGCTAGTCTCACAGTAGAGATGATGTTGGCTGCCACAAAACATGCATAGAAGGTGTTGCAGTCCACACCACATGCGTCTGGGGTCAGAGTTGTTGTAGTTGGATTCCAATTTATCCCTATAGTCTGTTTTTTCATCTCTGATTGCCCTCTGTAGGTCATATCTGGACTTCCTCAGTGCCTCCAGGTCCCCAGAGTTATAGGCAGAGGACTGTGCTCTGAGCTTGGCACGGACAGTAACATTAACCCAGGGCTTTTGGTTGGGGAAAGTCTTAACCCTTGTCTTGACCCACGGGATGACATCATCCATGCATTTCATGATGTATGCTGAGACTAACTGAGAGTCAGTGTATTCATCGATGTTGCCATCAGCTGCAACCCTGAACATCTCCCAGTCTGTTGTTTCAAAGCAGTCCTGGAGAGTGGTGATGGATTCCTCACTCCATTTCGGAACTGCCTGGAAAACCGTTTTTTCCTGTTTTAGACGCTGTCTGTATGTTGGAAGGAGAAGAATAGAGGTGAAATCTGCTTTACCAAAGGCAGGGCAGGGAATGGGTTTGAAGCTACTTCATATCTGTAAATAATAATGCTGTCTGATCACCGCGGGTGGGAATTAATGTGCTGGTAGAATTTCGACAAAACTTTCCTCATGTTTGCCCTGTTGAAGTCTCCAACAACAATAAAGGCTGCCTCCATGAGCATCCTCCAGTCCATTAATTACTTTATACATGTCATCTAGCGCGTGCATTTGATCCGCCTGCGGGGGGATGTACGCTGTGATTATAACTGAGCTGAATTCCCGAGGAAGATAGAAGGGTCTTACTTTAATAGCCAAGAGCACCAGGTCCAGTGAGCAGTGTGTTGAGCTTACTGCAACATTCAAACCCCAGAGCGAGTCAACCTCCGCCCCTACGTTTACCTGACTCGATAATTCTGTCCAGCCGATAGATGTGACAGCAGCGTCGGGAATGTTAGGCTCCAGCCAGGTCTCAGTAAACGCTAACACACAGCAGTTAGCAATGTCCCGCTGGAAGACAATCCGTGCGCGTAGTTCATCCATTTTGTTGTCCAGTGATTGAACATTAGCCAGAAGAATGCTCGGAGGTGGTGGGTTGTTGTATCTCGTCCGAGATCTGCATAGAATACCGGCGAGCCTACCCTGTTTCTTCCTTCTTCTCAGTCTGCGTTTATGTCTTAACAAGTCGTCGGTAAGACAAAGGGCTCAGCGATTTCTTTGATAAGTAGAGAAAAGGTCTGTATCAAGAGTTTTGCGAATGTCCAAAAGTGCTAGTCGTTCATACTGAATGAGCGACAGTGCAGAACTTAAAACAAAATACAAACAAAACATACAATAATAAGGCAGAAACTGCGTAGTGTGAGCGGAGCCATGATCCATGCAACCATCCCGTACGGCCGTAAGCATGTTTCTTTGCAGGTGCTTAAAATGGCCAATGTTCTGATTTGATGTAATTTTCTCATATTGTTCAAACATTAACATTAAACTCATTTGATGTCTTACATCTCATTTGCATAAACCCAAACGTGTATACCTTAGCATGTCTGGATGCAAACAGGAAAAAATATGTGTTGCATGCATGTAACAAGCTGTACAACAAACCTCATACACTTTTCAGTTGCAAGTTGGACAAAGTTTGTACAAAGTTTTCTGGAGTGGGTGAATCTCAATAACCAAATTGCAGAAAAAGCTGTAGAAAACTATAACAGACATGCATAATATTTATTTGCAAAAAATCGTATTAATATAACTATTGACCTCAAATACATTTGTATTATTGTTCAATATGTACTACAAGCGTGTTTCAATAAGAGAGCATCTTTGGAAACTTCCATAAACAGTATTTCAGATATTATTAACACATTAAAATCTGGCAGACGCTTAATCAAAAATGACTTACAAAGCAGACAGGTAGGTCAAGGATGGCTCAAGGATGCTTACAGGTAGGCCAACTCTGAGGCTCGAACTCACGACCTTCCAGCAGGGAGCCCAATACCTAGACCTCTAGACTATCCTGCCCCCATACTATGCATGTTTGTTAATATAATATAGACACTGTTCCTCTATTTATTTTGAGTGAACATGGTGTTTTCAGTTACATTGAAGGCTTAGCTTATGTGTGGAGGAGACTTCATGTTGATGAGAAACAATATACACAAAAAAATAAAGGGAACATCAGATTATATAATGTTTATATAATGTTTAATGATTATATAATGTTATAATATACTATTATACTATAATCAGAGTATAACACCAAGTCAATTAAACTTCAGGGATAGCAATCTCTCCAGTTAGAATAAGCATAAGCGATTTTGAATCAATGTCACCTGTTTTGGTGCAAGTGAAAGTGACAACAGGTGCACAGGAGAGGCAACAGCAAGACAACCCCCAAAGAGGGAATAGCTTTGCAGACAATTGCTCTCTCCTTATCCTTCCTAAATTCTCTAGGTTTGCTAGTGTCTTTGTCACTACTGGTAGCATGAGGGAGTTCCTGCAGCCCATTCAGGTTGCACAGGCAGTCCAGCTCCTACAGGATGGCATATCCACACGTACAATCGCAAGGTTTGCTGTGTCTCCCAGTACAGTGTCAAGAGCATGGAGGAGATAACAGGAGACGGGCTGTTAAACGAGGAGAGCTGGACAGGGCCGTAGAAGGGCATCAACCCAGCAGCAGGACCGGTATATGCTCCTTTGCGCGAGGAGAAACAGGAGCACTGCCAGAGCCCTACAAACTGACCTCCAAGCGGGCTACTGGTGTCCATGTTTCTGACCAAACTATCAGAAACAGACACCATGAGGGTAGCATGAAGGCCCATGTCCTCTAGTGGGACCTGTGCTCGAAGCCCAGCACCTTGCAGCTCGATTGGCATTTGCCAGAGAACACCAGAATTTGCAGGTCTGCGATTGATGCCCTGTTCTTTTCACAGATTTTGATCTTTAATATATTTAGTTCATCGAGATCCGATTTGCGATTTCAGTTCGCCCGGCACAGGTGCATTTAGTTATAGTTAATTATTGTGTGTAGTTTTCCTCACAGCACTCGGTGCTGAGTCACTGTTTGCTGTTTGCAACGTTTGTCACTCAAGAGCGCATTAAACTTACGTGTTAAACGTACTCTGTTTCTCCGGCCTGTCCGGAGGAGTTTTGTGGGGGGGCCGCGGTAGTGGAGGGCTTTCTGGAATCCTGTGAGCGCTGGTTTGCTGCCATTGACGTGGTGAAGGAAGACAAGGCGGTTCTGCTCATACAGCGTCTCACCGGCTACGCTCGCGAGTGGGCAATGGCATCTACGGGAGCCAGCTGGGTCCTTACCGTGCTCGTATCGGTGGCGGGTGGAGCAGCTACGGAGCATCTATGGGGACAGTACACCTTCGCCGGAGACCTCCTTGACATGCGTTGTCCAGGCCCCGGTCGCCACACTGGTTTTCTCGGCCTGGGAGCGGCTGGCAGCAAGCGAAACGAACTCTTCTCCTGTCCAGGACTGCCCACCTTCCTGCGGGCTGTGGAAGGAGCAAGCCCTGCTCTTCAGTGCGCCGGGCGATACACTGGGGAGTTTGCCGAACATCTCGCTCCTCCGCTCTGGGGGCACACTGCCAGTCCGCCCAGAGGTCAGGCCGCCAAGCCCCACAGGTTGCCTGGAGGCTTCCACCATCTTCGCCTCAGTCTGGTAAGAGAACTCGGGGGGGCTTGTCGCCTGCGCTGGGGCCTGGCGCGCGCGCGCGCGCTCTCTCTCTCTCTCTCTCTCTCTCTCTCTCTCTCTCTCTCTCTCTCTCTCTCTATAAAATATGCTACATATGCTTGTTTTGAAGAAAGAAAAAAAAACACTATACAATCAAATATTTATATTAGATTTTCTCACAAAAGAATCAGTGTTCACAGAAATATACGTCTCCCATAATTTAAATCTTGCATCACCATGTTTGAAATAAACTCAATGGAACAAAGTACACATATACAGGGACCCATAACAACTTTTTTCTTATGGCCAAAATTACACACAATTACAGACACTACCACTTTAAAACAATATGAAAAACTATTTAAAGTAAAAGTAACCAACCTTTCAGGCATCTCTTGCATCGTAGCCGGAATCAGAACATCTGTTAATACCTGACAGAAAAAAGTTATTATTAGGGATGCAACACAGTGAGCCCACGGTTCGTTAGGTATCGGTATGGTAGGCTATCTTTTATATTTCAGATTAGAAGAAAAACACACTTTTCAACTCTTTATTCTATCTTGCAACAGAGGTTCCCAGGACATAGCAACTCAATTTCTGCCCGTGATGTTTCGTATAGTTCGGGAATTACTTTGCTGCCGAAAGATTGTAAAGTGGTTAATTTTTGTTTCCACGGAGGTGACGTAATCCTTGGTCACTAACCACTGAATAGGGCTGGCTATGAATACCACCATTATTTGATTATGTTTTCCTGAATTTGTTGTTGGAAATTGTTGTTGGAAGGCAGCAGCGAGAGGATATTGTGTTTTGGCTAATGAGTGGACTCTTCTTGCTCCACCTGCAAGCGATATAACTGGGGGATGGCACCGTAAATGAGACCTCGGGCCCTATCTTACACCCAGCTCAAAGCAGCGCTGCAAGTGTCTTCAAACTGACTCAGTTCTCATTTTCCTATCCAGCACCCACGTTGTTTAAATAGCAAATGCACTTGCGTCCATTTAAGCACCTGTGGGTGCTGGTCATAAAATGAGGTGTTACCAGGCTGTCTTGAGGAAGCCAAACATGGTCTGAAATCAATGCCTTAGTATTTCACTGTTATTTTAAGTGCTCATTATATCAAGATAGTAATATGTGCCTATATGCGGGTGCACAACGCGCTTACACTCTTGTTACACATACATACGCGCAGCAGTGCACAAACAAGCTAAACATTTTAAATAAAATATTACAACATGAAAGATTATCATCAAGATTGTCATGGTCTTACTATACCATTAATTCTATTCTTGTTTTATGCTTATGGTTCTAATGCAAATAGCGATTTCTGTGAAGTGTGATGTTATGGCACCACCTACTGTGCAGGTAACCAGAAAAGTACAGGGAAAATATTTCTACTTCCTCTTTGTTTACACAAACAAAAGACTTTCGGCACATTGCCATTAGAATTTGCACTCAGTTGTTTCTTGTTTCATACCTGTAAGTATTGTTTATTGGACATCATTTGCATGATTGTAAAAAAGTATGTAACCACTTAGATTATGGCTAAGCGAGCTCCTTTGTTTTCTCTAATGACAGTTATTCATACCTATCTCGTGCTTAGATCCAGTCCATCGTTAAAATAGGGTCTATCATGTTTTAAATGTTTCCAATCGAGTAGCCGACAGTGGCCAAGCAATCCTTGCAGACGTACTTTTTTTGTTTAGTTTTCCTGCCCTCATCATAGTATTGAAAGCTCAATCCAAAATGTTCCCACAGCGCGGATTTGAAAGATGTGGTGCCTCCTCAAACTGTCTAGCGCTCACCATTGTCAAAATAATTTTACTTTAAGTTTCCTCTCTCTTCTCCAGCTCATATTTGCATACAGAGTGCTGATAGGCTCCAGGGAAGCCATGGAAATGCTGATAGGCTCCAGAGAAGCTAGGAAATGTTCTGTGGATGTGAATGTACGACAGATGCATGTAATCTGCAGTGCAATAAGTAAGTCTTGGAAATTATATGAAACTGACATTAGTCCTGTCACTATTGATAATATTCATAAATAATGGAGTAATCTAGTAATCTAATTTAAGATTTTTTTGACGATAAACCATCTAATCTTTTCTTTTTAAAAGCTATACTTTTAAAATGTACATAACTGATCCATAACAAATTACATATTGCATTTCAAGCTTTCAAACAGTACTGGTCCCCTTGGCACCCACGCCCACCAAGTCAACTGCACAACAATGAGTGTAAACCAAGCAACCTCTGGTGCTGAAAAATGAATCCAACGCGGAAGTGCCAAAATCTGCAGTTCCTCTAATGGCCACTTGAGTCTGGCTCCAAAAGCGAGTCAATCCCCATGTTAAAATGTCCAACTTTACAGCAGAAATAATCATGTATACAGCCTGGTAAAAAATAAACAGTTTTGGTCTCTAGAGCTAGTTTCCCCGTTCGTGACAACCGTACGGGGGTTGAATTTTGTTTTATAACTCATCAGTTGAAATGATATTAAGCCATTAATTTATCATACATAGCATTGAGTTAGGCGGGAGTTAGTCAAGCCTAGATGGCGACGGCCCGAGCCAGCACACTTGGAGCTTCAAACCCTTTCTTCAGAAAATCTATGGGTGATGTCACAGAGGGTTTGTCCACTTAATTATACAGTCTATGGTGTAAACGCACATTATTATTATTAGTTATTTTAGAGCTAAAAAAATCACTAAAAAAGGTGCTTTTAGCTGTAACAAATCAAAATAATCATAATATATAATATAAATAAATATAAAATATGTATAATATCAATATGTATAATATCAATATTCTACAATTAGCTTTGGCTATGCAATGTAAACATAAACCTGTAGGGTATGGCTGCAGCTATATGTCTCAAAATAGTAAAATAAAACCTATACAGCTGTGTGTTCTGCTTTGGCTATACAATGTAAATGTGAGCATATGAGGGGGAGGCAGCTCCCTACGCAGCTTGTGTAGTGAGAGGCTCTGTATACCATATATTCAAAATTTTAAAAATGTGAATTTAAAAATACAATCTGCCACCCATCCCTCCCCCCCGAGAGCGACAATAGTGGTACATTTGAGGGGGGTGCATATTGGTATTTTACGCTTGGGAAATTGGCACCCCCCCTCTTTATTGCTCCCTAGGTGGCTGCCTTTGTCGCCTATTTTCCAATGACCGGTACTGCTTTACAAGATACTTCATTGGAAAAATATAATGAACCATACGCAACAAACTGCGATGCACTATATGTTTTGACACCTTTCTATCAGAACCAGCTTGAACTTTTTCACTAATTTGAGCTACAGTAGCTCGTCTGTTGGATTGGACTACACGGGCCAGCCTTCGCTCCCCACATGTATCAATGAGTCCTGGCCGCCCATGACCCTGTCATGACCGGTTTACCGCTTTTCCTTCCTTGGACCACTTGTGATAGGTGCTGACCACTGCAGACCGGGAACACCCCACAAGAGCTGCCGTTTTGGGGATGACCCAGTCGTCTAGCCATCGCAATTTGGCCCTTGTCCAAGTCGCTCAAATCCTTACACTTACGTCCTTACGGAGAATTCTTTTCACTCATGTTTCTTTGCCTTGTCCTTCAGTCTATGGTCTTTAACTTTTGAGCTGCCCTCTAGTGGATGTATTGCTTAACATCCATGCCAACATAAAGGACGCATGGAAGTATGTGGGCAGTGACGGTTTATCATTTGAAATGGACATAAAAGGTATAAAGGACGTAAAGGGAGTACAAATGAGCCTTTAATGCTCACAATAATGCTCAAGCCATGAACGTGAAATCTTTAAGAAGAAAGTATTACACAACTCTATCCTAGTGTCTGTCTGGTTTAATCAATCATTGAATACATAAAAGTGTTGTAGTATATGGCTCGTATAAACACATTTGGAAAACTTATATAGCAAAACTACTAACCATGTACTGTATGTAGAAGTCCTGACATCATCTTAGAACTTTTAGTGGAGCAGATACATGCTTAGTATGTCTACTTGGGAACCTGGTTTTATACAAGCTAGCGGGTACCTTATAGAGAACTGAGTCACAAACACAGAAGATGTCCACTATGACTGGGTTCTCCAACAGTGGCAGCAGATGCTCAGGCATTCCCTGCCAGAAGTGGAGCAAGAAGTTTTGGATCTGAAAATAAAATGAGAGAAGATACATATTGTCCTAGAAGATGCTAACCTTTTGCTATTTCATAACTATGAGTCAAAATCATGTCAAGCAATAGCTTGTTTTGCTGACACCTACAGTGGTGATCAATTTGAAACCAAACACTGCATGGACAACACATGGCCAACAGGGGGCGCATATACCTCTTCAAAGTTGACATTGATGGTGTTGTCCAGGATGCACTGACAGTGTGTTTTATACATCATGATTAGAGTGTCCACCTACACAGCAGAAATAAGACCATTTAATTTCTTAGTGAAGTAAAATAATGTCCACTTCAACACTATACGGTTTATATGTTGTAGTGGACAGTGAATATGACATTGATATTTATAGGAAATTAAAGTACCCAACCTTTTCTCTTGCAATATTTCCTTGTAGCAGAAGATGCTGAGCACTGGGGAAGTCTGGGAGCAGTGTTCCCGTTTTAGAGCTTAGAGAATATTTTCTAGTAAAGCCTCCCTGTCATATAAAAAAAAAGTGTTAGAATAGCCTGGTAGAACCATCCAGATTTTGAAAGCTCCGCCTCTACGAATGGCTTCGCTTTGCATACGAGTCTGGGAACTCAATTGAAAACGATGTCAGTCGGGTAGAGAACCACCAACCAATCAGCGTCCAGATGGGCAGTTGGTGCCTGTAAAATCTTCCCCACATTGGTTCTGAGTAGTTAAAGGTTGTCCAATCATCAGCTAGCGACTGTGTTTGAAAATCACAGTCAAACATTTGTTGTTCTGATTAGTTGAAGATAGTCCAATCGCAGGCTAATGATTTGATTGAGACCTATTGGTACTGCTTGGATGACAAACTGCTAAATGAATTTAGCAGTCCCAGACTAATATGTACTGTAAGATGAAGAAAATCATAGAGGCGTAGCTTGCAAAATCGTGATGGTTTTACCAGGCTAGTGTTAGTACTAGTTATATGATATTGATAATGTTTTTATTTACGTCAATGTAGTTCTTACCTCATTTCTCAACGTACTCCCCGAAAATCTGTAATCAGAAGGGATTAAAACTTGTTTTATCCATGTGCAATTATATAAGTCAACGATCTAAAATAGAATACAATAAAGAATACACATCAATCAATATGTTTAGAAAATGTCAAAAAACGAACAAACAATAGAGCAAAATAGACAAAATTTAAATCTGTAGTTTCCTTTTAAATGTTTTGCTCCATCATTAATCCATGAAACAATAAACTATATAGATTTTTACCTGGTCAGTCCTTTCCCAGAATAAACAGAGTGATAGTAAGCACTGCTCTCCTTGATGCCGATACCATAGTAGTGATACCTGTTATCAGCCAGATATGTACAATCAAATACAACAAAATTCAACAAGTTTTGAATTGTGAAACATATATTGTGAAAATGAAAAGCTTTGTAACTCTAAATCATGCGATAACCTGTGAGTAATAAAGCCAAAATTGCAACCTTTCTGTATTAAATTGTAAAAATCAAATGTGTTTACTTTGAGTGTCCTCTGGTGCCTAGTCTTCTTGTTGTTAGAAGAGGAAATTTCTGACGAATTGTCTAATGTGTACAGAAAATATAATATTTTAGATGACATTTTCTCTTTGAAATATAATGGGACACTCCTTAATTGTGTTATAGTGTCCCAGAACCATGAATAATCAGTCCAGCTTGTTTGGAAACGCAACTGGGGTGTTGTGAAAGGAACACCCAGGTGTGGAAGGGGCTTGCACTTGCACTCGCTGGTTTTAACCAATCAGCGTTGTACAGTAGTTTTGGTTTCAATCTCCAAGAGCCCCTCCAGCATTTGCATAGTTATGTTTCTAAACAAGTGAATAGAAGAAAAAACTAAATGAAATAAGACACCATTACTTAACACAACTAAGTAAACCCAGACCTAAGTAAAACCATAAAAAAAACAAGTCTGTGTGTTTTTAAGGATATGGACTTTGCAAGATTTATCTTCTCAGGCAGAGCATTCCAGTGTATAAGAGCACCCCAAGCCAAGGCTCACTCACTCTGTTTGGGCTTCGTTCTAGGATCTAAGGTTCCTAGGGAGTTTAACACAGCCAGACGGAAAACACACACCTTTCCAAAGGTAGCAGCACATGCTGGGTCTAGTTTCTCTTTCCTACAGAAGTCCAGGTAGTGGGCATAGAGAATACATCGTGGAAGGCACACACCCTCACACACAATGTAATTGTCCTCCAGCCTACAGAGACACCGTGTAAGGGAATATCACTGATATACGTACCATAGTTTTCACAGCAATATATGAATTTAATATCTTGTACACAGTAAATATGAGACACTCCATTAACAAGATAAATTAAAGAGAAAAAGAATGATTGCTGTTTATATTGAGTATTGATTATATATTCATATTATATATTCAAATTACTTGAAATTACTTTCTCATATTGTTGCTAAGGGATGAAAATGTTTTATCATATTTGTTATGTCATAGCCTATTCATGTTAATTATGTACAGAAGTATTCTAAATGTATACACTTTAGTACTTGGTTTAATTTGTACACTTTCACATGAAAGGAATTTAACTTGGTGAGGCTGGTGCTTTGCAATATTGGACAGGCTGACATACAGCATGTATATATATATATATATATATATATATATATATATACACATACATACATACACAC
>JAODLI010073918.1:0-13766 GCA_027575585.1 Percopsis omiscomaycus
GGACCACACCCCTAAATGCATTGAAGCAACTGCCATGTGAATGGTTGATTAGATAATTGCATTAATGAGAAATTGAAAAAGGTGTATCGTGTCCGGTGTATTTATTCACAGAATTCCCCGTGCAACAAACATTTAAGTATGCATCTTTCGTTGCAGGCGTAGTGCCTCCCGTGTCCGCCTTTCCCTGGTCTGGTCCCGCTGCTGCTTTTTACTAGGGGAAACAGGTGATTAATCATTGCCCTGTTTCCAATCCCCCAGTCCCTGTGAACCACACCTCCTGACACTCCCATACAGACAGCGCTAAACCACGCCCACACCCCCCACTATTATACAAGTATTTGTTTCAAGCATAATATTAGGGCATAAATGGAAGCATTCAGCACACTAGGCTTTATCCTTGAGTTGGGGGACTGTGTTTGTCATCAATGAAATAATAAGGTGTCATGGGAAAGCTATGGTGCTTTCAGAGTTTTGGAGTACAAAAACAACGTTTTTGTAAAGCTGGTGTCGACCACAAGGGGGAAAATGGAAATATGCAAAAGAATGTCCCTTTAACGTAAGAATGTCAGGAAAGTAGGATGTCCAAAGAGAGAAGTACAGTATTGTTTTTGCACACATGTAGGCCTGCGGAACATGCTCACAATTATCATCCCTATTTCTGTGTTTCAGAATATAAGCCTACAGTACATAGAGTATGACATGCTATATAGGCCTACTCTTTCTGTTTGTCTCTCTTTCTTCCATCACACTATTCTCCTAAAGTAATGAATTATAGATGGCTTGTTGGCAACAAAAAAACAGTTGACTATTCACATTCACCTAGCTTAATAGCTTTGTTTCTATCCGTCAAGACAAACTGGGGTGGGAAAAAGATTGAGTAAGGTGCAAACAGCCATCATCTTGTCTCATGTACAGCCCAACACACAATTACACTGAGTAATTGCTAGACTGTTGACACGTTACTTAAAGCCAGAAAAGCTTAATCACTTTCTTGATAATGATCAGGCCCTGCTTTAATGATGGTCACCCTTGTGTTTGTTTGCGGCTTTTTGAAGGCTTTTCCGTTGTGTGACTGTCAGTATTGGAGTAACATAACATTGCAATCAAAGGCTGAGCTACAGTAGTGGCTTTGCTCGAAGGCAGAGGTTTTCATCCATCATCTTTGAAGTTATTTTAAATAAAACAACTCAAATGAATTGTATTTTAGTATCACTGTGCAAAACAAATAGGCTAAAATATATAATATCTTACACTATCTTGCATAGTGTAGCTTTACTTTTATATTTTTTTATTCTTCAATTATTTAGATGATTGTATAATGATAGAAAGAAAGATAGACAGATGATCAGTCGATGGATAACTTTCCCCAGGGGGTCACTAAGGAATAGCATTAACATAACATGAATAGCTTTTGCTTTCACCATGAATTCAGGACACTACAATATCTGAGAAATTATACCAGTCTACTTCCCCTGAGACATTATACCAGTCTTCCATTATTCTCTATAAAAAAAGAATGTTTAATTTAAAGGCCTTGCTACATGGTCCTGTACAATTGACCACAGTGAATGGTGACAGCTATTCAGGGCAATAACACAATTAAACTATTGCTCTACAAAGAGAATAGGTGAAGTATTTTACTCAGAAAAGTCATTAGCACAGTCATTAGCACAACATGAACTAAATCAGTATTCAAAATTGTTTTCGGCACGGTGACTTGGACGCGGGACATTTAGGTATGCTAATATTATGTTTTCTCTGCAGTTGGTTAATTGCAGAGGCAACTAGGGTATTGACAGTGCAGCGCAAGTGACATTTTCATCCGCTAATTGCAGGTCAATTGGGGTTTCAGAAAGGGAACGTGTACTTGAAATTCAGCCACCCTGTGAAACTTTATTTTAAGTGTGCGACAGTTTTGTCTTTTTGTTGCATGTGCTATCAGTTGAACAAAGAAGATAAACAGCAGAGAGTGAGCATGTAAACTAACTGGAAGACAAACTGTCTGGCTTTCCCTGAAATACTTGGCTGAGCCGAATGATTTTTCGAGACACATTGTAAGATTTCATGAGGGGTATCTGAAGAGACAGGACAAACATATTTTCTCTGTTTTTGTGCTGGTGCCCTGGTTCAATTCAATTTGAATTTCAAATCCAAACTGTCATTTAGGGAGGAGACTGCGCTACGTCTTTGAGTGCCCCCGAGAACCAAAGACCGCACGTTACTGACAGCCCAAAGCCCAAAGGATCACAGACACACACACACACACACGTCATGGCTCGGGATAAGACACAGGCACACAGACGGACACTGTGAGACACAGAAACACCATCATAGGTGTAGCAGAACAGCTCAGTGGTGTTGTGTTTCTCCAATGTGGTGAGAATCCAGTTTCTTATTCTGCGACACAACCCTCTCTCTGGGGGTGCAGTGTAGCTTGGCCTGAACCATATGCTGAGCAGTAGTAGGAGGAGCCATTGGGCTGTGTGGCACATCTCCCCGTGTGAACTAGTGAGGCTCGGCAAGGAACAGGGCTGGAAGACTGCAGGCCCAAGACCTTCATGAGGACATGAGTACCGCAGAAGGTCAAGGATGCCAACTTGTGTAGCGCTTCTCCGCCCGAGTATTGGCTTCTTATCTTGCACGCAGCACTGCCGCCTGTCAGGAGAGGCAAGGCCAGGCTCTCTGAATCCCCCCGCAGCCAAAGTGACTCAAGCTCGGCGTGTTGTTTTAAGGAAGCATACGGATGTCATGGGAGGGAGCACAGGGCTAACACAGGACACGGGTGCTATTAAGGTGGAGCGGCGTTTAGTCACGCACAAAGGACAGCCCGCAGAAATAGAACTGCCGACGAACAATATGAAAATAGGGTCTATTATTCAAAATGTTGTTTCTCTCTGCAGTGAGGTCAAGAGGGTGATAAATGCTATGGAATATAGGGATTGCACGAGTTTCCGTGTTTCTCATTTGTTTAGCTAATTATACTACTGCCTCGATTTCATTCCGTAACCCAGAGGTGAATGTCAGTCATCTACGTTACTGCTACCAGATGGCAGAAAGTAATAAACTGGTTTTTCCCCAGTGCAGTCTATTAGCTCTCATCTATATTTCAACTTTATATCGCCCATCTGTTTCTTTCTGTACAGGAGGTTGGTGTGCGCTTCTGTAACACACCATGAAATCAATGGATTGCATCAGAGGTCTTTTTGTCCATATTTGCCCCCCCCCCCGCTGCCTTTGTGATGCCCAGGCCCAACTTTCAGCCAAGTGCAGAGTTCTTTACAAGGAATGCGGCACAGTTTGCTGTCACAAGCTCCACTGAGTTCAAATCACCCAGCCAGACCGTGGCTTGCCGTTTCAAAGCTGACCACTGACACACGCACCACACTTGGCCTTCTCGCCTTGTGATTTGTCCTAAGCTCTCGCACGCTGCTTATCAAAGTGGCTTGCCCGGTGATCTTCCTCAGAAAGGCACAAGATAAAGCCTTGTAGAGAGAGACACATCAAGGTCCCTACTGGGTTTCGCCTGGGAGCATTGTGGGTAAAGAAACAATGCTTCAGTCGGCAGTCTACTGTTGCTAATAAAATGAAGTGGCAGGCGTACTGTATGAGATACCCTTCATTGATATATAATGTAGGCTTTTTTTTGCCGCTATGCATTTCAAAAGACGAATGAAAAATAGACCTAGATAGACCTAGTTCCAATACAGTTTGCATTCAGGAGTCCAGAGTGGTACAATTCTAATGCCAGTTCCATTTGGATAATTATTAATGCCGTGTTGATAAAAGATTTCCTATTGTTACAGGTCATCCTGATTCTGACCAAGCTGTACGACTTTCACATTGGCAGCGTCACCGAAAGCACTTTGTGGAGGTGAGTGTAAAACCTTTACAAATAAACCTAATGGTTGTTATTCACAGTAAAGAATCGTATGTTATTAATGTGCACTGTATTATTGTATTATTATTATTATTTCATGTATTTATTTGATTTTATTTTAATGGGCCTGTGATTTGCCTTCACTTATCTGGCTTTGTAAATAAAATAGAGGCATTATAATTGTAGAATTCAACACATATGTTTTCAACATATAGCTCTCTTAACATATAGTCTTTCTGTTACAGTATCATCTGTTCTACTTTGCCTTACTTCATCAACCTTTAACTGCCGGCTTACTGTGGCTGTAGGGTCCGACAATCTTAGGGCAAGACAAGACCCATACTCTTATTTCAGAGCATTCTATATAATGCTCTTCTGTCTTTGCACACCTCCCATGAATTAAATAAATGTGCTAAACACCTTTACAAACAGGCCTGCACTAGGATGAGAAAAACCTTCTTGTTAAGCTGGTTTTAAGCTGTACCTATTTTTTAGTGGATGACATGTGTAAGTCAATACACCGTTCTGTCTGAATTTAGCAAGCATCTTCACAGCCTGTATTTGACTGTTTGTCTTTTTGGCCAGTTTGACACAGTGACACAGTGTAGGCCAAAGGGTCTGGCCAGTTTCTGCAAAGAAAATGGGGCAACAGCATTCACATTTATTGCAAAATAAAAATGCTTTGCCTTTACCAAGTGACTGTAAATGCCAAACATATGTGATGTTTTTAAAGTGTTTTTCTGTTGCTACATTGAAAGTAAGAGAGTCATCTACAGTATAGGGGAAGGGGGGGGGAGAGGGGAAGGGCTGTGTTTGGGGGACAGAAGTGGGTATGTGGCATGTTTTGCAGTTTTTTAGGCAGATAACAAAACTATGGGAGTGAAAAGAAAAATGACGTGGGTGAAACAAATAACCTAAGAAGGGGTGGAAGAGATTTAATCTCTTAAAATAATCCTGTAAGAAAGAACGGTATAAAATGTATTATTCTTATTTGTTTTTAATGAAAGCTGGGTTGTCTTGTCTACTACTCAGGAGAATCCAATAATATATTTTCTTATTCAGTTCAATGCACTTTTTGATTGGACTTCCGCTTAATGCTGTGCTGTGAGTTTACTGTTATTTGTTTACAGTATGAATTTACACAGCGAGGTTTGGACAGAAAATAACTGTATTCCATCTGTATGCTTTTCTGGGATTTTAAGGCTGACAGACCAAAACAATTTCACCTCTCATGCTGACACTTCGATCTGACAATGATTGCTAGTGCAATAGCAAGTGCTTGCCACTTTTTAAAATTTGTACGCCCACATACCAAGGGAAAACTGAGCTGGGTTTTATTGTTTAAATAACTTGGTGAGGTCAGCTTGGTGGCTCAGTGGTTAGCACTGTAGAGTTTCTGTGGTCCTTTCTCCTTCCTCCAAAGACATATAAAAATAAGAGACACACATTAATACAGGTTTTAACATGTATGACGCCATGGTAAACAGATAAATAAAGGCAATTAACTTACTGTTTAGTGTCGGAAGACAGAAGCTGCTGCAGACAATCTACAATCTATGGATCTACTGTAAATAAAACGCTGAAAAAAGTAAACGATAAAAAATTTAATGTTCTATAGATCTGATAAGATAACAATTTATTGCTCTGTTGTTGTTGCGGCAGAGTCAACAGGAAGATACAGATAAGGACTAAAATACAAAAAATACTCTGGTATAAACACAAAGATGTAAGCTCATGTAAAGACTATCCTTCGTAGTTGGTAACTATCGTGCGAATTCATAGCAGAGTTATTGACGCAGAAGGTGTTTTATGCCTGTTATGGCGTTATGGCGTTATGTAGCATGTAGAAACGTATTACAGTACATTCAGGTCCTCCGCTATGTGGTTGTCATTAGAGAGATAGTCCATATCCACAGGGGTATCCCCATGGTTTGACACCAGCCTTGGCTGATTCCTGTCACTCACCCCCGCAGAGGACACATAAAGGCACCATGCATCTTGACAAATGGGGGTGATGATAACTCTCACCTTTGTTAAAATGGGACCGTGAGGGACATGTGAGACTGGGGTGGACATGTTACCAGGGAGGTGGGACATACAGTAAATGAGCATGTTGGGACAAAGGGAGAGACACAGAAATAGCAAGCACAAACAGGTGCTGGGAAACCTGTCCATCTCAGGTCAGGTTTTGGCACGTGACTTGTTTGCCTTCGGCGGAGTGGAGGACTCAAGAGACGGTGTTTATCACCGCATGGGAAGACATCCCAAATGCCAAATAAGATGCTGACTTTTACAAAGGTCAAGACAGTGGCAACACCTCAAAGTATAGCGGCCAGTCAGCCTGTCAATTTTAATGAACACCCTGCCCTTAAACAATGGATGCAGATCAGTCAGTTGCTCAGTTGCTATCAAATATGAATCATTCAATGTTGACAAGCATGTGCTTGGTTGTACTATATACAGTATGTAGACATGTTTTAAACTACAACAATGACATTGTTAGTATGCAATTTTCAACATTGCATGGGTTCGACATAATCCTCTTGAGAAAAAGATGTTTATAATGATCTTATTTACAGTCCTTATGCGTGTAGACTGACTGTAGAAGAGATATTCTGCCTACTTGGCACCTACTGTATTGCATCATGGTCTTCAAGGAATGGTTGGGCTCCTCCCTTTGTGGTTCCTTCCCAAGGATCATTGTTCCTTGCCTTGTTCTTCTTTCAAAGAAGTTATACATTGCAATTTGCAAAAATAGCAGAGATTGCCGCACTAACCTTCTCAAGTGAAGTCATTGTAAATAACTTAGAATGGTGGGAATAGCAGAAGGTCGCAAGATCAGGATGGTATTGCGAGGCTAAGGATAAGGTACAGGGATATAAATACACTTGACTTGACTGCATGTGAGCATTTTTAAACAAGATACAGTAACTCCTACCTGCGTTGGACCACTGCTTTATGGCTGACCCTGTACCAATCAGAGGGTGATTACAATGCATATACAAACATACAGTAGGCCTACAGTACTGTACATACAGTGCTTATCAGTGTGATTTATATATAGTGATTAAAAGAAGAAACGCGTGTTAGCAGCCTTGCCTCTGGACATAATGAGCTGTGTCTTCTTTTGAAATGTATCAGTCCCATTAAAATGGCAGTGCTTGTGAAATATTAAAAGGAGATAAAGACAATGGGTAATGATTTGTTTGTATTGTGGTAGTTTATCTAAATTTCCTATACAGACTCTAGTTCTAGTTTTCTAGTCTACTGTAGAGGGTATCAATACACAAATATCCTATATATATGTATATCCTATTCTTCCTCGTCCAATGAACTACAGTATGAATCTGAATCTGCCTTTAGACTATCTCAAAAATTAAAAGAGTAACACACCCACATGTACCTGCACGACTACTGTATGTTTCAGTGGAGTTGTAAACTAGTTCAATAGATGACATTTTTATAAATCTCAAAGCAAATATGACAAACACATTATCAGTTGACTAAAATCCGGATGGGCAAGATAAAAAAAAAAGATGACACACTGATCATTTCTTTACACACCGCTACAGCCAGCTAATTTATAGCACTGTTGGCGTCATGCTAGAGTTTTTTTAAATTTTTTATTATTATGCCAGCTACACAAAATTAGTTTGTTTTGAACACATGTCTGGTTGTTATTACTAATAATAAACTTGTTTTGTCGATTGTGATCATTTTGCACAAACCGGTTCAACACTGTCACTAAAACAAAATACACTTCTAGCTTTTTACACTGGAAGCCCTGCTGGAATCCTGTAGCGACTCTATAAAACAGTCTGTATGTGGTGTGTGCTATTTAGTTATGTCGTCTACGACCGCTTTCACACTGTGAAAATTGTATTTTTAAATCCGTGGCCATGACTTTCTCCCACACCCGTCCATGAGACGGGGCAAACGTGCAAGAAAATAAAAATGTAGACCAACTCTCTGTGGAAGGTGCCATCAGTGTGACAATTCTGCAGGGGGATTCCCTTGCTGTAATTAAAGCAGACGGAGAGACAGACGGTCAAAAAAGAAAGGGAGAGAATGGCCGAGGTAGGCGATTTTGCTCTGTGGGATCTCTCTCTCCAGCTGCCGTCTCCTCCTGTCCCACCGCGCCAAGACGGGGTAAACCAGAGGTGAGGTGTGACATCCTCTCAAATTGCATCATTTTGCTCAGACTTCTGATAGGCTGTGGGATATTTCACAGGTCAGTGCTTATAATAAGGGCCTGGAGACCCACCTGATGTCTCTGACCTTTTACAATTGGACCGAGAAACCCTGGCAAACCTGACGCTTCAGAACATTTTGGAAGAGCTTTTTCTGTACACAAAGTACACAAAGAGAGAGATTAGGTGGATATGTAGTATGGAAAACTAAAAGCAGATTAACCATTTAAACTGGATTATTTATACCAGAAGAAAAAAAAACATATTAAATGCATGGGACTATACAGCAGTTTCCCCGAAATATATACACTTTAATTAATATCTGGAGGCTGTGAGAAATATTTCTAGTAAATTACAAAGTCCCTCACTCTTTTGCCCCCTTGTGCTTTTTCTGGCGGTTGCTGCATAAATCACCTTTGCTATTATTGAGGAGATCATTTATTTTGCTCCTTGCTCACATTATTTAAATTCTTACCTTTTTAATTACACACTCTTGGGCTTTTGCTCATATCCTGAAGCACACTCTCATTTACTTTCTGTCATAATAGCAAATGGTGGATTTCACCGGGCTTTACACGGGAGGCAACGTGTGGTTTCACCCAATTGTAATTCAAGGGCAGCGTGGGGGTGTGGGCGTGGTTTAGCGATGTCTGTATGAGGGAAGGGGGTGTCGGGAGGTGTGGTTCGCGGGACTTGGGAACAGGTGTCGGCCAATTATTAATCACCTGCCTCCCTCAGTAAAGGGAGCGCCGCGCAGTCCTTTGGGAGAACGGGAAGAGAGCCGGAAGGCCAAACACTGGACCAAGTTTCTACTTTTGGCTGTGAAATTGTAAAGAAACGCTTGCACGGCACAGCCTGTCACCTGAACCCTGTTGTGTGGAACTGACTGTGTGCCACAGGAAGTTTTGTTTGAGTCCACCCTGGTGGTTTTTGGTTTGCATGTTAAAGTCTCATCAAGCCTTCATATTTGGCAATGAAAAAGATGCAATCGTTTCCCGTGCATGAATGTTTAATCGATGGTGTGTGGGCGTGGTTTAGCTCTGTCTGTGGGAGAGAGAGAGTGTTGGGGGTGTGGTTCACGGGAGAAGGTGTGTGTGATTGTGACCAATCACCTGTCTCCTATATGAACCAGGAGAGCAGAGCAGACGGGACATTGATACACGGATGTGGAAGGGACACGCCAGACACTCCCGCCACGTATATTGAACGTTATCGAATAAAACCCGCTGCGTTAAACAAACCCTAGGGAGTGCGCTTACGTTTGTTACAGATGGTTCTTTTTGAGGTTGAGGTTTTAAACTCTATAGCTTGCTGACATTGGAATTGCTTGTTTATTATTTTCAAGTTCCTGGATCTGAGCTCCTACAAACAGCCAGCGCATACATGCATATTATGATTAAATATCATGTTCAATAGCAGCGGGCAGCCTGAGAGCTCTGACTACACTGCTGCTCACCTAAAATGACGAGCGCTGCATTCTGACATCCGTCGCCTGCGGTGTTCTGTGTCTAGATGCCTGTTTGGTTTGGAATTTTTTCCATGCTAATGGCCACCTGCTTGCCCAATGGTCAGCATGGAGGCCATGTGCCTAAATGCATTGAGATATGAATTGGTTGCTGCCAACTGTGTGGCAAGCTGCCAGGCCAACTGGAGGAAGGTAATGTTAAAAGTGTTTTGGCACATGTGTGCCATGTGCCAAATGGATCTGGTGATTGTGTACACGGTAAAATGTGTTTTCAACATTCATTATTGAGCAGAAAACAGCTGTCTACATCCTCCATAAAAAATTCTGGGCAAACTTTATTACTAATTCATCCAGCCCAGCTACCTCCCTCAGTTAAACTTCATCTCCACATCTCAGTTATAGGTTCTCAATGATTGCTTCTGGAAATGCTTGTAAAAAGCAAGATGAAGGCATTAGAGTGGTGAAGGAGATCTCCCTCACACCTTCCATGAGAACACTCCTTCTATTTACCATCTCTTTGAAACTCCCTAGCGCTGTGACAAAATGCATGCAGGCAAAATGAGCACGCCATCAAAAACATACTTTAGAGAAGAGACTTCTAACACTTCTGTCTTTTATCATCCATATTTTACCTAGCTAAGTTTCAGCCATAGGAACAGCTGCTGTGTTCCTAAACAATTGCATTTGTGTCTCATTCATCGCGAGTGAGTGACTTCTGCACTGACAGCCGAGATGGAAATTATTTAATATTGCATTCCGTATCCACAGTGCATGATGTGCATAAATCAACCAGAGTTATGTTGGATATAAATCAAGGGTTTGTTAGCCACCCTTATTCCGACATTGTGACAAAGAGAAAGCAGGAACTATTCAGAGCAGTTCTTGGCTTAGTTGGGGCACATATTAAAAACGGAAAAGAGTCTCTATTCTCCTTGTTACTCCTGCCTCTTCTCTCTTGAATTTGGAAAACAAGATTTTTTTTCTCCTGAAATCTCTTACTTTACAGGATTTAGTTAGACAGATCATTAAGCTGTCCCCAAATGCCATGGGGAGGATTTGTTTGAGGAAGTGATGCGTGAAGGCACAGCTGACCCCGGGGTCTGCGCACCACACCTTTTAACAATCTCTATGTAGATATAGTGCAGGCAACAGGACTTTGAATTTGCTTTAACCCAGTTAAAATTCAGCTTTGCATTTGAACAGCATGAATTCAGCTTCAGTGTTTTTTGCTGTTTCATGTGACCATGCTTTGTGATTCAAAAGTACCTCTGTGATGAGCTGAACATGGATGATGAATGGGAAACACAGGATAAACTAGGAGTTCAAATCTTTCTGCTTTCGTCGATATAGCTTGGTCACAGGTCTCTCCACCAGAGAGCTCACCCACTTCCTGCCTTCCTCCTTTAGCACATGTTCACCTTCATCCTCCTGCTCCGGACGTGTCAGTTATCATCGCTAACAACACTCTAGAGGCCTTGTTGCGGCAGAAGCTCAGACCTATTGGCCACTACGGTTCACTAACACGCATAAGAAATATGCTGTATACTCTAGATGTCATGGTACAGCTATCTTACTCCATGTTCCAAGAGCCTTCTTCTAGCATGATTAATAAATAGGAGCCACTCATGGTTGGTCCACCAGTGTCATGTGATAGATCCATCTAAAGGTTTTGCCCCTGTCGCTGCACCATAAACACTCCTCAATTGTGTTATACTGCCCCCAGAATCCCACTTTTCTGTTTATTCCAAACTGAACTGTGGGCGGCTGTGTGAGAAGGGCAGAGAATGCTGTGAGCTGGCTTGAATCACACTGCAGCACGCCGCTTTGTTGCTGAATGGCCATGTGGAGCTGGCACAGGAGGGCGCTGGTGAGCAACTGATGCCCACCAGTGCTACGGAGAGGCAAATGTCAATAATATTGTGTTCTGTGACCTCAAAAGTCCCGCCAGATCTCATGCAAAAATAATCACACCCAAAGGGGGAAACTCAAAGTTTTATACTTTTATTTAAAGATTCATTCCGGGAAGAGCTTCCTGGAATATGGAGAGCAGAACTGAGAAGTGGTTAATACACTTGCCTGTCCACTGACCAAGGCAGGATTTCACACGCGGTCACAAGTGATCTTTGAATGTCAGGGCTGTTCCTGTGAGGCATTCTGTCAACAGTGCACTGAACTACAGTGTAAGGATACGATGAGGGCTGTATCAGGTAACGCCTGACGGCTGTACTGGTGGTGGACGTACCGAGATTCACCAGGTTCATATGGGTCTGTTTCCTCGCTGCGGTTCGTGTTATTTGCTCATTGCGAATGTGTAGTTGTGTAGTGCCACGACTTCCCCAGCGAGTTGTATTTTGTACTGGTGCGGATGCACGTGCTGTTTGAGCGCCCACGTTTTCCTGTTTGCAATACATCCACCCGGGTTGTTTTGTATTGCCTTTCATTATCTGTTTTACACTCATGCGCGAATGAGAGACGAAACAACAAGACGGCAAGCCCGTAACATACACCATTCAATCTTTAGAGGTCCCATTATTTTCTTCATGCTTCACTGTCTCATGTTCTCATATGTGAGTTTTGTTGACAACTCCCACAGAACACCTGCAAATATCTTTCAATCTCAGTGCGGCAATTCTCCGAAGTCATTTTCAATTATGCTTCACTGAGTTCTCGTATTAGAGAAGAGATTGTGTTGCAGCTAGCGTGCCTAAGGTGAAAACATGCAAAGATGTGTATTTGTGTGTGTGTGTGTGTGTGTGTGTGTGTGTGTGTGTCTTTTTGTGCCTCCTTGGCCTCGACAGACACACAGACATTCCTTGCTGATAAAGATTACTAGAAACACTGTTTATTCCCTCTGCTCATCGTACAGCTTTAAAAGATTTCCTCACACACACCACTATCTGAACACACTGGTTTAACTAACTTGGCATGCCGCAAAATGCAGAATTGATTTTATATGATGTTCATAAAGGTTTCAGCTGCAGCTTTGACGTTTACTGTGATGAGATAACAGTTTTCTAAAAGAATACCTTTATTTGTTATAGATTCGTGGCTCTAGGTTGTGAGTAGTAAATCCTGGCCTTTTGCCAGAGACGAACAATTACAGCACCTTCTGTTTTGTTTTTTACAACACAAAAGTTCTTCAGTGTATGACTGTTTATGTCCTCCATATAAATAATGAAATACAGACTTAAATTCCAAAATGTCAAATATGTAATGGGAGTATTGATTTAAAAGTGTATTTGATATCTCTCTCTTAGTTTATCTCCATTAACAATAACACTTTAGTCAGTGTTTATCTGTTTATAAGTCTTCCCTACATTTTACACCTGTCTTGTGCCATCTAAATTCAGACCTAAACAATACTTTACTATAGCTCTACTACTTTTTTTTGTTCCAGCAAATTAGATGGATAGGAATAAAAAAGCCATGAATGAGAGAAATGGCATTGGATAAATACATAGTTGTTTTACTTTCTCTTTCCTACTCTAATGTCATGCTTTGAGTTCACATCTCATTTGTTTCCTGGTCATGCAATGTTTCTAGGAGTCTATCCAGTATGTAGATAATGTGTCTGGGATCGTTGTTTAGAATGGATTTAGCTTTGTCATTTCCCCTTGACATACACCATGGACGTACTTGAGATGCATTGAGCCGTACATTTATATATACTGTATGACCTCAGTGTGACATGAAGTGGTTCAGTTCACCTGTTCTCACAATGGTACAACAGCCTGTGAGGGTTTACAGTTCACAGGCTGTATCTTGCTGCAGGATTCTTTGCTAAGAAACGTTCTGTTCACATCCTGTCCACCCTCTTGCTTGTCTTTAGGCCTGGAGCCTGTCTCTCTCTGTCTGTGGACAGACAAATAGGTTGTCTTTCTTTTGGCTCACCCTCAGCGATCAAGGCCTTGGTCTTTGGACAGCAGAAAAATATGTACATGTGCTATAGGAGGCAGGCCCTTTGTTGTTCTGTTCAATGGCCAGCCAGCCATCTAGCTAAGCCATTTTGTAGTCTACACGCTACTCAAGGTTCATCAGTAACCTTTTGTTTTCCTTGCCACAATACAGCGAGAGACTTCAGATGCATTTATGTACGCTTCAGGGTTTCATGCTATATTTGTGTGTGCTTGAAAAACTAAGGTGATTTTGTGAAGTTGCAGTCCCCTTTTCGTTTATGCTCTCTCTCTCTCTCTCTCTCTCTCTCTCTCTCTCTCTCTCTCTCTCTCTCTCTCTC
>JAODLI010073919.1:0-13765 GCA_027575585.1 Percopsis omiscomaycus
CTCTCTCTCTCTCTCTCTCTCTCTCTCTCTCTCTCTCTCTCTCTCTCTCTCTCTCTCTCTCTCTCTCTCCTTCTACCACGCATGCATGCGAGTGTGCATGTGTGTTTGTTTCTCACTGCAAGGAGGAGGTGTCAGCGTTCTGCTGACACCAACACAGAGAGAGATTAGAGAGATGTGTGAGAGGAGCTGATAATACATGAGAGGAATTTATACATTACAGTGAACCGATGAAAACATGCAAGAGAGATTTAAATGATAAAAGAAGGAATATGAAGAATGGAGAGACTGATAAACAGAAGGAAAAATGGGGGCAAAATCAGGAAAAAGAGGAATAGGAAATCCACAAAGGATATGAAATGTCATTAAAAGGATATTAAAAGGGATTTTACAAGGAATTTTACAGCAACAATTCCCTGCACCTATTTACAGCCTCATGCCAGATTAAATTCACTCAGGATGATCACATTTCTAATCATAGATAGCACAGCAGAACCACAAAGGTGCAAGATTGATACACTATTGCTTTAATTTAGGTACATCACAGGGGATATATACATTGCAAGTTGTCATTCTTGTCATTGCAAACAGTTACATTCGAATGACATACACATACGCGCGCGCGCACATGCACACACAGAGCGCAATTTGCTCACAATCAACCATACAGTACATGGAGGTATCACAGTGTAGCTGCTGTACATATAAAATCCATGTATTACTACTCATGGGACGCTTCTGTAGCTGACACTTGAGAACCTCTCTCCAGCCCAGTGGGGTTGGACAGCCCACGGGACTCTACAGTACAGCATGCATGCCACGGCCGCTGTCTAAAAGATAAAGAGACAGAAAGTCAGGAAGAAAGGCAACCATGTCAATGGACTCTAGCCATGATTAAAACGACGTGGTGGAAATCACCAATATACAAGTTTTACGTATGATACAGTATATGTTTTACCTATGATATGTGTTACATGGCATCACAAATATAAATGGTGTGCCTCATGTTACTTGATGTGCTTTCTGGGACCATTCTGGAGAGTTGTATACAATGTATAACTAACCTTCACCAACAATCTTGACATGAGACGGCCTAAACCAGGCAGAGGAGGAGAGAACCCTTCCCTCCAGAGTCTTTCTTTAAAACCCTGTGCCAACTCGGCTGAGTTGTGCATCTGATCAGAAACTTTTGCTTCTGACTGCTTTGCCCGTCTTGCAACACGTTGATTAAACTTGACCAAAAGACAGCCTGCTGTTTAGAAATTCCAGAAATTTCCAGAAATTTCCACTACAATCACAGTTACAATATGGGAATTTATCAGCGTACTGTGTGTGTGTGTGTGTGTGTGTGTGTGTGCAGATTAGTATGCAAGTGGTCTGATCAGAGCCGCTGGAGGAGCCGTGGAGACAATGATCTGCATCACGCTCGAAGTCTATCCTTGTACTGGTTAATAGTTACTGATAGCACATCACTAAAGCTGCTCTTCCAACTTCCAACTAGCTGAATTGGTACTGTAGTGTGTGTCACAGTAGAGTGTGTGTGGCATATGTTATATGCTTGTTTATTGTATTGTCTAATGTCAAATGTTTGTGTGCATTGTGCAACAAATAACGTGATCACAAAAAGAGTTTCTTTTCAAAGCTGACACAGTTATACCCCATGATTACATACTGTAGCTATATTAGGCAGTATTCTCCATTGAATGATAGCTTTGAAAAAGATCGAATTGTGTTGTGACTGAATAGATGGGTTGGGCCAGCATGATGTGTGTCACCATGGTAATTAATTATGAGAAGGGAAATTGTTAGACGGGTGGAAAAGAGAGATAACAGCAAGTAAAAGCCCCCCAACACACACACACACACACACAATTACACAAACCAACTGCACAGTAAACAATGAACAGTATTTGAATGAACAGTGTACTGTAGGTACAATGAGATTAGCGCACACATCACATTAATCACAGAAGATAAGTGTGTGTGTGTGTGTGTGTTTGAATTTGAGTATAAAACAATTAGGCTATTCTGAGTTGCTTAAACTTGCCTATTCAAAGTAAAATAGTGTTAGCATTGGCTCACAGAGGGTATTCAGTATATACAGGTAGACATACAGACAAAACAGAACCACAGACACACCAAGCACCCGACATAGAAAAGAACAAATATACAAAACCCATTCATTCACACACTGACAAAAACAAAACATCTTTGACAATCAGATGTGTGTGTGTGGGAAAGAAGAGTTCAGGCATCTTGCTCAAGGGTGCTTACAGGTATACCAACTCTGGGGCTTGAACCTACGACCTCCTGGCTGGGAGTCCAATCCCCAGACCACTAGACTATCCTGCCCCACAATGACAAGTACATGACATCATGTAGCTGGTGGTGAGGTGGTGTGATATCAGCATTACACATTTCTACAGAAAGCAGGTGTCAGCTCAGCTCAATCAGTCAGCTTTAAATAAACTGTAGAGAAAGTAAGGATATGTAATGGCTTATACAGTTTATGTAATGTAATGGTAGGCTACTTATATGTAGTTAAACACCAAGGGTTTTTCAGTTGCCATGTTATTGTGCATATTGGATACGGTTCACTATCCGTTGGCAACCATCTCCCAAAAATTTTCAAATGTGAGTATTAATTGAACCAATCATTTATATTGCAGTTTTATTGCAGATCAATTTCTATTGCGTCCATTAAGACTACAAGAGTATACACAACCATACAGGTTACAGTTACAGCATTTAGCAGATGCTTTTATCCAAAGTGACTTACAATTAGTACATTTGTCAACAATCTCATGGTGCAGATAGGGGTTAGGCATCTTGCTCAAGGATGCTTGCAGGTAGGCCACCTCTGGGGCTCAAACCCACAACCCAGACCACTAGACTATCCTGCCCCCCACAGGTGCAGCAATGCATGAAACACATTGAAAGGTTACCATTGAAGATCCATCAAGAATGTTCTAACTGCATTAATATGCATTAGTACATTTATTGTCATCTAAACCTGCAATAAAGAAGTTAAGTAAGCTTTTCATGAAAACATGGAGGATCCTGGGGTTTGTACGATGGAACCGTCTATTATGACATCATTAATCTTATTGTTACAGTTTAGTCAGGACTGAAGCTTCAGTTAATGAGTCCCCAAACAGTTCATAGGTTCCTTCTGACCTTCATTAATCAGTTCATTGGTGCACATATCTCTGTGCCCTTATATTTCATAGTTTCAAAGCTGGTTACCTGCAGCTTTTCATAGATATTTAAATGTCTAAAAGTACAGATTGTGTACCCTGTTACCCGCTATCTAACAACCAATCTCATTTGCTAATTTTCCTGACCAGCAGGTGTAAGCTGTCTTTACGATCAGACTCACTGAGAATGGGTTGGAACCTTTGTGCCTATTATATTTGATTTTCACCGACACATCTGTCAGATGGGTTGATGTTTTGACCTGTGATCTTTTATGGTCAGTCCCAGAGGTATAGGTTTATGCAGTCTAGAAGTATAAGGCTTGGAAGGAATTGAACTAACAAGCATAGAGCTTGTTAGTCCAACACAAAATAAAGGGCCGCAGGCAGGGCTATTTTTCCTCCATCTTACATGAGATGATGGATCCAGGTAGGCAGTAGAAAGAAAAATGACATAAATACATAAATACCAAAGACAATTTATTTAGTACACCATGCATATATTCAAGCATTGCAATGAGATGTAGGCCTGATGTATTGGTCAATAGGCTCACTGATACGCGTTTCACTTGCACACTTTCATAATAATAAATATATAATAAAAATAAATAGCACTGAATTACGAGGGCACTTGGGGTATATAAACATCCACTTCCATCCACTTCCACGTTTAGGTCCGATAGAGTTGAACTGTCCTGACCATCAACAGGCACTGAGCGACACCATGTGGAGGAAATACTGAACAACATGTAATCGATTCGAAAGCGCTACGTTTGGCCATTGCGGCTTCCTGTTCCGCGTTGTCAACATGGCGGCCCCCTTGATGGTATGTGTCAAATATCCTACCTTGACAATATAATGTTGTGTTCGGCTCTCCTATGGCATTATGTGTAAAAGATCAAGTTTAATCAGAAATGGGCGATGAAAGAATTTAGTTTAGCAAATTTCAAAAAGATCCAAAGACACGCTGTCCCGTACGTGCAGCTTTATACGTTATATTTAGCAACTACTGAGCAACTATAATTACTATTATTAAGCCACTGAGGCCTACTAATCAACGGTATCTATTAAGCCGAGGATTGTAACAACTTTAACATCTACATCCGTGTATTTGTAGAGATTCCATAGGAAGAGAAGGAAGGGATTCAGGCATCAGTGAACCATTGACACCGAGCTAAGAAAGGGCATTGAAGGGAGTTAGTTAAAGGCCGTGGCATGCTCCCCAGGTACTAGTGCTCAACCTGTTTACCTCTCTCTTTTTCTTCCCATCTTATCCTCTGTCAGTCAATGCAGCTATGCTGCAAACAAGCAACTCTCCTGATGGTTGCCAGGCGATCTTGGAGTTCCAGCCCCGGGACTGAACCTCTGTACAAAAGGCTTCTGTTGTCTCTCACTCAACGCTTTTATGACATTGAGATGCTCCTCTACTGGACTAATAAACTCAAGAACAGCAGATTGCAAAAGAAGAATGCGTAAGCCCTTCACTATTTACTGTAACATATTCTTTATTGCACATTTAATGATATTGGATAAATGAGTTATTGGCAGTAGTAATATATAATAAGACATTGGTGCAAGTATCGTGTGTTGAGTGTTTATTTTTCCCCTCTGTCCCCACCCTCACCCTCCTTCCACTCTGTCTTCACAGATATTACAGTTACACACAGAAATATTATGGAGAGAACATTGCAACAGCCTACTATATCTTGAGTATGAAGGGAGGATTTAGGTGTGTACAGCTATGCACTGCATATATGGAAATCACATTGGGTGGTTGGATGATTTAATATCTCATTATGATGAATTTGCCGAGATATACAGTAGAAGCGCGACACTCAATTGTGCCCCTCAGGTTCTCTGGCCAGTCAGAATGGTTCCGATTAGACCAGAGGGGTAAATTCAGCTGGGACTTCCTTAACCACAGAAAGACAACCCTAGAGGAAATAGATATGAGCCATGCAGCCATCAACTACACTGGAGTGGGAAACCTTGGTACTGAATACCAGCTCTGACATTTGTGTCTCTGCTGTCTTTATATTTTTCTATCAATTATTTTCCCCCTTTCTTTCTTTCTTTCTTTGTTAGGTTAGGTAGGTCCTTCTATATTCAATGAGATCCATTTTTAGTAGAGTTAATTGCTCTCCTTGATTGCACAGCCCTAAGATGAGCTCATGTGCCCTTAGTGGGACATCCGTTGCGTACTCTGTCTTTTCGGGGCTGCCCTGAGCTGGACGACTGGGCCCTGGCCAGACTCCACATGTTCCAGGACACTCTGGAGGAACTGGACATCTCCCACTGTCCGCGCATCACCACCGGAGGGCTGGCGGCACTGAGGAATCTCAAGTAATGTAATACACGCGCTTGACGTGCGGGATACTCGTCGTCATAAGTTGTTGATTTTTGTTTTATTAGCTATCGTATGAATGCATTCTTATTTTCTGTGTGTGCGTGTGCGCTCTAGGGGACTGCATCGTTTGGACGTGTCATCCCTGCCCAGGATTGGAAATCCTGGTCTAGTCATCATCTTATTGGAGGAGATGCTGCCACACTGCCAGATCACAGCTACTGGGTACAGCCACAGCCTCAGAGAGCAGGAGCAGGGGGAGGAGGAGGGGGACACACAGAGGCAAGGGCAGAGGTAGGGTATGGAGACATTGGGAAGAGAAAGAGCATGTCCACACTTAGCGTGCCACTGTGAAGAGAGAGCAGTGGTTATGGACAGAGGTTTCAGGCTGGACCTTGATTAAAGACTTGTTACACACCTTAAAAGCATAACGGGGCTTGTGTTTAGTAGCTTCTCTAAGTCTGACCAGCTCCTCTGGATATCCAGAGTTGAGGTCTCACAGCCACAACCATCAGCAACACGTGGAGGAAACTGGTAGTTTGATTCAAGTGAAAATCTACACACAGATATGTGGGCACAGAAACGAATACATGCGGTCCGTTTGTATGCATGTATCTATGTTTTATACAGTGGACTGTCTGCGTTGTTATCATTGCTCTGTATCCAGAAGCTGCACTTAAACAGACAGTGTGTGAATGTTTCTTCACTTGTTGCTAAAATGTAAATATAATTGTAATGTATTTGGAAATGCTGAATAAAGATTGACCATGAACACTATATCACTTTTGTTGTTATTACACCTGCCTTATTTATACATTGTGATTGGATAACAGATGAGGAAACTCTTATGGTCACTTGTGGATACCGGAATTAACAGGATGATGTAAATCCAGGGGTAATCTCAGATGAGACAACATGCTACTGTACTGCCATACCCCAGTGTGTGTGGAAGAGAGAGCTATACTGAAAACATAATGATTGGGAAAGAAGAACCCACAACTACTTTGTATGTAGAGAAACTTCTTACAATGTCTGCATACATATTTAATGAAAATGCAGTTGTAGTAGTAGTAGTAGTGTTAACTGTGTGAATTAACTTCACAAGTATATTTGACTTAATTCGAATTTAATATACAATGTAAAATATACCATATTTTATAGATTATGGAAAATAGATTTATACCGAATTTAGACTAAATACTAAGCATAACACTGAACACAATCTGGATAGAGTATAATGTAGGTCAACCCGCGGAACGTTTCACCCAAAGGAAAGCGGTGATCAAGCAAACACGGACTCCATTTGTGACGGACAACAACAATCTAACCGGACAGACTTATCCGTCACTATCTAAGAAAATTTTGGTTTTATAGGGCAGTTGTGATAGAAGCGCCCTATTACACGAATAAATGTCTGAAGCATCAGGTATGAAGTATTTTTGTTGTTGTCATGCGTGTGCAACTGCATGCAATTACAATCTGACAGCCAGGCACCCAGAGCGTTATCATAGCCAATGTCTCATTAGCTAACGTTACCTTTAGGATGGCAGTCTTCTAGTAGGAATAAACAATTATGTTGTGCATTTATAGAATCGCCTAAAAAGGAAGAAGAGGAGGACTTAACGCCCGCGCTAGAGGTATAAAGCTTGCTATGTTTGCGGGAAGGTGGTGGAATACTGCATAGCATTCATTATGTAGCTACGTTAGTTAGCTGCGTTCAGTAAAGTCAAAACTAAAATCTTTGTGTCTTTGTCTATTGTAGGTCTCAATAATCAGCGAATTACAAAAAGCCAGTTCCAATGGCATTAATGAGCACAGCTGCTGATCTGAAACAGTTTTCACGTTAACCATTATTAATACATTGTTATTATAGGATCAATCTGACGACAGCAGCGAGGAAGAGGCTTCTGGAGATACACAGAGTACGTGGCAACATTCAAAAGTCCACATCTCACAGATAATCAACACACTTCTATTGCAATTGATTTCTTGAATTTGTGGCACACTATGCATATGTGACGTGAAATCTAGATTGGTCTTGCAACACCGATCTTCTTGCCAAATTACGATTTATAACCACTGCCCCACATTGTTCCCTTTAGTGGACTTTCTGCGCAACCTGTTTTCTAGCACCCTAGGCCTAGGGTCAGTAGAAAAGGTTTTGGATGAATGCACTCTGGAAGGTGTAGCACGATATATACAGAGTGGCAAATGTGAGTTTTTACTTATTGCCCTATTCTTGTACTCTTTGTTACCAATTTGTAAATGTATACTGTAGATTGATTGGTATGGTGCTCTGCTCCTTACAGGTAAACATATAGTCTGCATGGTGGGGGCTGGAATATCCACATGTGAGTATATCTCAATATAACCTAATATTAAAAATACATTATGTAATCACTTTAATTTTGCTAATACAATTTGCCTCCTACTGCCACTCACAGCTGCTGGGATACCTGATTTCCGCTCCCCAGGGACTGGTCTTTATGCCAACCTACAGAAATACAACCTACCTTACCCAGAGGCCATTTTCCAGATAGACTATTTCAAGGTCTGTTGAACGTTTAAGTAGAGAAATGGCTGTGCAACGATTCATATTTAGGTCATATTTAGAGATGGACAGTAGCTCCCCATTTTGGACACAGATGAGAACAAGGCCCACAAGGTCACGTTCTATATTCTATATATCGATTAATGATGTTTGCATTTCCTCAATCTAAAGTCACCCACTTCAAGGTATACTGTGCATTCTAATACAATATACAGTATGTATCTTATATCTTAATATACATTTATACATTGGCATTTATAATATATACTTACAACTCTTTCTTCCCATCTTCTTTCTATCAAAGAAACACCCGGAGCCATTCTTTGCCCTGGCTAAGGAACTTTACCCAGGACAATTTAAGGTACAAATCTACTGCATGTTTAGCCTCAAATCTATATTAGCATACAGTCACCTTAAGATGGGAAAAACTATTCTTTCAATTATCCATCATTTAAATGTTAACAAATCTATGATAAATATCTGATGGATGTGCTTTTCTTTTTTTAGCCAACAGTTTGTCACTATTTCATAAAGCTGCTGAAGGACAAGGGCCTTCTCAGGCGCTGCTACTCCCAGGTTAGACAATCTTATCACAACAAGGCTGCAACCACGTATTTGGGGGGAACCAGTAGTATTATTATTATTATTATTGTTTATTTTTTGGGGGGGGAGTGATATCCTGGTAGACAGAATGTGCATAAATATAATTTTGATTTATTAGCCTATAATATTATCATAGTCTGCTATTTTGTAACCTATTATTGTTTGATTTGCATTGTAAAGGAGAATATACTGTTGGCGAATTGGTGCATGGGTTCACTTGATTTATTAAAACTGATATTCAAACTTCCAAATTGACACCAATTTAAAATTATGCTAGTGTATATGGTAGTGCAAGAAAGAACAACTTCTTGCGTGAAATTATCCACTGATTTATCCAAGACGTGTATGCGGATCAGAAAAACAGATTCTTGTAAATCCTGCCACACCTTCGATTTGATTGGCTGTCTCACTGACATTTATGAGCGGCCTGTTTTTTGCTACAATTTTAACTATTATAAGCTGAGTGGTGGCCTAATAATTATTTCAGACAGTGCTACTTAACAGTCTGCTGCAGAATAGCACAATAAAATCCATCATTGGGGGGTCAATTTGGTCATAAGTGAATATTGGTGGGGACTGGTCGCCCTCATTGAGGTTACAGCCCTGTATCAAAGTCTGCATTTCACAGACAGACAAAAGAACCAGTCCTTAAATAACATTCTGTCTTTGGTGTATTGTGTATGAATGTTTGTTAATACAGAATATTGACACCCTGGAACGTGTGGCCGGGCTTGAAGGAGAGGACCTGATTGAAGCCCACGGGACGTTCTACAGCTCCCACTGTGTAAGCTTCTGTTGCCGTAAAGAGTACAACCTTGACTGGATGAAAGGTGCGTGTGCAGGGCTGTGTAACCACCTGCTGTCTCTGTTAGTCTTTGAACAATATACGGTGCTGCTTGAAAGTATGTGAACCCCTTGAGAAGTTTGGAGTTTTCTCTTTTATCATGTTTCCTTTTGTATCATCACCAGTTATTATACCTGTATATCAGGCCTTGTCAAATTCCATGTAAAATCAATATGGTTATTCTAGGCTTCACAAATTTTCAAGCAGCACTGTAATTTGATATTAGGATTAAGTGAGTAGATGTTGAATATCTAATCCCACAAATTGACTGTGCCCTGCAGAGAAGATCTTCGCTGATGACATCCCTAGATGTGACAAGTGCAGCAGCTTGGTGAAGCCAGGTTAGTGTCTCTGTCTGTGTTACTTCTTTCATTTTATGTGACCTAATTGTTTTTAATGTAGTTGCTTTTAGGGCTGTGCCACATCGTATCGTCCATGATATACTGGTACAATTCCTCCCCATGATAAGAATTTGCCATACCACAATATTAACAATATAGTTGGTGATGTGTGATGCTCCATTACACCCTTGGCATCTCACCTTCTCACATGTAGAAAGAGGCATGGCTTTTTGTCCACTTTCAGCACAAATATCCATTTACCCCCAAAACATTCATGGCTAGGCTACTTGGAAAATGTTATAAAAAGTCATAAATTTCACCTTCAGATCTACCTTTGTCTTTATATCACCTCTCTCAATCTAGACATTGTTTTCTTTGGAGAGAACCTGCCTGTCCGTTTTTTCACTTCAGTCAAGTCGGTAAGTTGGTGTTAGAGTGAAAGCATTCGGAGGGGAAGTGGTGTACATCATCATGTTACAGAAATAAACTGTTTTCAGTTTTGAGTCCTTGTCTCTGCCTGTGAACCCTTGCTTATAGTTTTTGTTCTGGTGAAGTAGACACACGCACGTTTCTATATTTAACTTCATTTCAGTTGCAGTTATTGTTAGCCTATATTTTAGGTTAAACCCACAAATCCTTAATTTGTTTAACTTTTACACAAATTATGTAGGAACAATTAGCAATGATTAACCCCCATCTCTTTCCCTCTCTCTCAGGACTTTCCTCGGTGCGATCTTCTTATCATCATGGGGACGTCCCTGCAGGTTCAACCCTTTGCTGGACTTGTTAGCAGGTACTAGACGCCAGAATGTATGTGCAAAGGAAATGTTTTCTCGGACATTACTGGGCCTAACAATTCCTCGTTCTTCTATATACCAAAAGAGTCCCACCATTACCATGTTATTACAGTCCATGTCAATTCATTCCCAACCTTTTGTGGAAAATAATAAATTTATGTTACATGGGCCCCGCCCAACACATTAGTTTCAGATTCCAATCTCCTACCATGACCATTACTGTGGCGTGGTCAGTCGGTATCAAAACCTACCCTTACATAGAGAGGAGACCAAGCTGTTAATTACTGTCCAGCCTTTCAGCCTCATAAAAACTGTGTGCATCTGCCTCTCCTTATCTCATGTGTGTGTGTGTGTGTGTGTGTGTGTGTGTCTTTTTAGGGTTTCAAAAAGCTGCCCTAGACTACTCATTAACATGGAGAAGGCAGGAGAGGTAAGGCTCCACTTACAGTATACCAACCCATTCCTTACTTGTATGGTCTCCTCTCCTGTTTGAGGCTCTCTCACACCTGCGGTGTGTTTGTTTAATTAGGCCGACCCACTGTTGGGGATGCTAGGCTTTGGAGGTGGGATGGACTTTGATTCAGACAAGGCTTACAGGTAAGAGAGCCCATCCATCCTCTCCACCTGCCATTCAGGAGCTTAAACCCCACCTAGCAACACACCAATGTCTCCTCCATAGCCCCTAGAGGTAATGATGGTTATGGTGACAAGTCTGTGTGTGTCTCTATAGAGATGTGGCCCACATCAGTACCTGTGACGAAGGCTGTCTGGCTCTAGCTGAGCTCCTGGGATGGAAGGTGGGCAATAGAAAGCTGAGTGAAAGTTCTTTTGAAAGATAATATTTGGTTTGTTTTTCTTTATTAATATTGTGAAATATACCGTTTGAATGCTGGTAAACACAATTACCCATAAGCTTGCTATATGTCTGGTCTAGAATCAGGACCCTGGGGGAGCTACAATGCACACGTATGAGTTGGAAATACTTTACTGTGCCCATTACAAACATGTATTTTCATTGGTCATTTGTCATACTGCGGGTCGCATGCAAAGGCTGCACTCTAAATGTAAAGGTCAAGGACGTTGATCTGTTTCTTGTCTTTGGGCATTTCAACACCTCTGTTTTTATTTCCTGTCTTCCCCCTCTTCCTCATTTTGCCTCTCTTCATTCCAGGTGGAGCTAGAGGAGATAGTGAAGAAGGAGCACGCTAAGATTGACAGTCAGGATAAAGCAGAGAAAACCGCTGAGAAGAAAGGAGCGACGGCAAACCCAGGCTCTGCTTCGGTGTCACCAGAGACGAAGAAAGAAGAGTAACTGGCTAGGAAGACCACTTTTTAAAAGGCAACATGGTACATCCTATTTGTCACAATGAAGACGAATAGAACAATTGTATTTGACTGGTTGAGCTACTGACGTGACCTGGACAGTGTAGACAGTGTAAGATAAGCCCACAGGTGTTTTGACGTCTCTTTATACTACGCTTCTCTTTGTGTAAATGCACTTTACTAACACTGTAATGTTCTATTAGTTTTACTTGAGCTCACATCTTTCTCCCGAAGATCTAACTGGTCCTGAGTCCTATGCACGGACAGGTTTTATTGCAGTAGACGCTGGCATCAGCCCAGCTTGCATATATTGTAACAAGTAGCAATGTTACTCATATGTTGATTGTCAAGATGGTAACGTCGGTACAGTTGCAGGTGTGAAAACGCCTGGGTGGCACTAAGCATTACAAATACTTCAAGAAATATGATTAATATGAGTAAGATCTTCGACATTGCTGGGTAAGGTTTTGATTTGGTTTGATTTCAGTTTAGTACAATGAACCCATTTCCTCTTTATTGAATGCAATGGCTAGGGTATTGTATATTTTATCATTTGTGTGTTTGTTTGTTTGTTTTGTTTTCACAATGAATGCACCCAGTTCTGATTTCTGAAAAGAAAACCTTAACAGGAATGTCTTAAATGAATGCCCTGATCATTGGGCTGAAGAGGTGTCAATGCCACATCAGCCTGGTGTAAATATATTATACAAATAATGGTGAGGGTATTTAAACTTTTATGATCTGTTTAATTTTTTAAAATTTTATTTTATATATGTTCACCCCCTTAAAAGGGTTTTTTCACTATAGTGGTTTTTGAAGTTTATTAATATAATCCTTTGTCAAGTAATCTATTCTATCATTAAACACATTAAATATACTTACCAGGTTAATCACATATAGCAATTATAATTTTGTATTTCATCTTATAAATGCAATTTAATAAAGGCAAATATAGGTTAGGAATCTTGCTACAAATAACTAATAAGATAGCTAGAGATTGTTTTGCTCGAAGGCAATTCCTTATTCTCCTAAATAATTGCCTCAATAAATGTGTGCACTAAAGTGCCCCCCATTGAAGCCAACACATTCTGTATAGGTAAAGCCTTGTCTGCATTCATTTGCATTTAAGCATTTTCCATTCACAAATGATCTCAATACTCATTGAGAGCAATGGCATCATTCTAATCCCTCTCCATGGCTTGGCGGATGGTTTTGAATGGGCATTGTTCATTAAATTAGGTGGTCATGATGACACAGTTGACAGGAAATGGTTCTGCCGGTAAACATGATCACACGGGAAGTTAAATAGTCTAGGCTGTGAAACAAGTTTCCATGGAGATGTAGTGGTTGACCAATAAATAAAAAACCCGGTGGTCTTATATTTCTTGTGAAAGAATCATAAAATAAATTGTGTACTAATGAAAAAATCGCTTTCATACACAAACTTTAAACTAGTTTTTACTTTTTTGGAACTATGTCTATCACTGATGAATGTTTCACACATTGCAAGATAAACTCATTGATATGAAACCAATGCGAACAAAAACGAAGCTCCCTGTCTTCATGACGTTCGGTGGTCTCTTATCATTTCTCATTCTTACTTTCAAAAGGCAACACAGTGTAAAAAGGAGACAGTAAGAGAGAGAGAGAATTGAAAAAAAGACAAGATACGCTATGCAGTTTGTTGTTCCTTTAAGTCAAGATGTTGAGACCTCGGTTAACCACAGACAAAAGACAAAAGTAGGGGGGGGGGGGGGGTGACATAATAAAA